>VONZ01000202.1:802500-1056062 GCA_012976165.1 Labeo catla
ATGAGCAGAACTATTACGCCTCTCATTCACAGGTTTAGACTGGGCTTGTCGTGAAATCAAACCAAAACATAATAATGTGTAAACACACAGTACGGGACATTTGAGCTCTCCCGCCTCGGCTGAGACATCCAAAGCGTTGAGGTTTCTTCTGACGAGAGCCGGTCCCAAGTGAAAATGACAATGGAGGGCCTCAGAAAGGAGTCCAAGCATAAAATGTGTTTGTTAAATGTCTGGGTTTCCTTCCGAACAGTGAGTTTCAGTTATGGTCACCCCCAAACTCATACTCCCACATACAGACACGCTCATACACACAGCCACGGCTGCTCAGTACCACCACAGAACTGAATGATATACCATGTGATCTAGAAAAAACACAGATAACCTATTAATTGCATTTTCAAATGGCAATCTATCAGTATCTATTTCATGGGACATATTTTTGCACTGGTGAAAATTTAGCTTTGCCTTCTCAGGAATAAATTGCATGTTAAAATATATTAAAACCAGTTGTGGCCTAATGGTTAGAGAATCAAACCTGTAACCTGGGTTACCATACATGGTCTACACATAAAACAAAAGTTATTTGAAATTAGATTATATTTTGCAATGTTACTTTAATATTAAAAAATACACATTTTCCATTTGTATGCAACAATACTGATTCTTAAATCCCAAGAATTGATTAGTCTAGTCTGTTTTCAGTTAATGAATGAAACATTGTAGCACACCTCCCATCCAATAAATCATAATAAGCTTTGTGCTTTGTTACTTTTGATATGAAACAAAGTCTCAGATTTTAAATTCTGTCCAATTTGTTTCAGTATTCAAACAATAATTGCCGTTTTGGCGCTGTTTAACGTGGAGTGACAGATCGCTGTACTAGCGTCTCACTTCAAGAGAAGCGGCAGTGTGAAGTGCATGTGAACTGATCATCTCCTCTGCTTTAACCAGTTTCAGTATGAAATAAACATGAATAAACATCTGAAGGTATGTTAAAAGACAGAGTACAATTTATCGGAATCCGTATCCTGTCTCGCGCAAAGAGGTCAATATAACGGCTTGTAAAAAATGTCACGTGTTTGTTAAATGTCTGGGTTTCCTTCCGAACAGTGAGTTTCAGTTATGGTCACCCCCAAACTCATACTCCCACATACAGACATACTCATACACACAGCCACAGGTCCTCAGTGCCCCCACAGAACTGAATGATCTAACATGTGATCTAGAAAAAACACAGATAACCTATTAATTGCATTTTCAAATGGCAATCTATCAGTATCTATTTCATGGGACATATTTTTGCACTGGTGAAAATTTAGCTTTGCCTTCTCAGGAATAAATTGTATGTTAAAATATATTAAAACCAGTTGTGGCCTAATGGTTAGAGAATCAAACCTGCAACCTAGATTACCATACGTGGCCTACACATCAAAAAAAAAAACAGTTATTTGAAATTAGAATAACATTTAGCAATATTACTGTTTTTTTGGGCTGGGTAAAAAATACAGATTTTTCAATTTTAATTATTCTCTTTTTTTGATTAGTCTAGCTAGTCCGTTTTCAGTTAATGAGTGAAACATTATAGCACACCTCCCATGTTGCTTTTGATATGAAACAAAGTGTCAGATTTCAAATTCTGTCCAATTTATTTTAGTATTCAAATAATAAATGCCGTTTTGGCGCTGTTTAACATGGAGTGACAGATTGTTGTGGTGCCTCAGTTCAAGAGAAGCAGCAGAGCGAAGCGTGCGTGAACTGATCATTTTCTCTGCTTTAACCAGTTTCAGCATGAAATAAACATGAATAAACATCCAAAGGTATGTTAAAAGAATAGAATTGACCAAAATCCCTATCCTGTCTCACGCAAAGAGGTCAGTATAACTGCTTGTAAACAATGTCATGTAACGTCACATTTACCTCAGAAAAAAACATATTCAATGACCATAAACTCATTATTTAGCTAGAAAAATTAACTCTAGAGAGCATTTTGTTAAATATATGCACAATGTAACATATTAATTATCATTTTTATACTGTTCTTCAATGTTTAATTTATGTTTGAGTGAATAAATCTGTCATGTTTTTATGACACCCACAATTTAAATGTTTATATTTAAAAAAACAAATTGGAGTCGAAATACAATTATGCTATTGTAACTTTATTATTATAAAAACATCAATGAGTGTAATTTAAGTGTTTGTGTACAAATCATATCATTTTACCCTTTAATATTGTAGTAATGTAGTACCAACTGACTCTCATGGATATTTTACAGCATTACTTGAGAGATTTTTTTTTTTTTTTTTTTCCCCCTTGAGAAAATTTGGCATTTATTGTACCTGATATATATCCAAAATAATCAATATCAAATCGTAAATTGAATCCAATCACAAGCTTGTGAATTAGAATCAAATAGAATCGTGAAATTTGTGTCAAAACCCAGCTCTAATATTTTTTACTGGTGTGCATAAGAGTCTTAAAAACATTAAAAATAGATGTCAAAAACATTTTGAAAATTCTGCCAACCCCAAAATTTTGAGCAGTAGTGTACATGTTTACAGTCTATACATTACTATACATTATCTATAGCTGCTTTGTGTAGATGCATAGAAATGGATCTAAGCTGCAAATATACTGTGTTTACACAGATGTGCAGGGAAGACATATGCATCTAAATGGATTCGCAGTAGCAGGAAAGAGTGAATAACATTCAAATGATGATTGCTGATTGCTATGACTGAGCTGCTGCCATTTTTCCAGGTCTAACTGCTTCCCTGGGATCCAAAAAGAAAAAAAAAAAATAGAATGGAACTTCTCATTTAGGATGAGAACATTTAAATATATAACATTAACTCTGCAGACCTGCTATATCCCATCAGTGTTTTTAAAAAGTTTACTTACTAAATTGCACAAAGAGTGTCTCCATCACCATTACGATTTCACCTCATATGCAAATGCTTGTAGATGCCTTCACAACTATGGGTCAACGTGTCATTGTCATGTGGCTTCTACTGTTAATACTACTGTGGGCTTTTTGCTGTTGAAAGGAATCATTCACTCTCATGTTGTTTTACACCTATGCTTTTTTTCTACTGTAGTTTCCCTGAAATATTTCGCTCTGCAGTACCTCTCAAATCTCATTTGCACTTCTGTTGGATCAAACTTGCTGTGACGCAAAGGTTTGCTGACCTGTGGAGTTGCATTTATACAAAAGGAAGAGAGGACAGACAAGTGATCTTAAGTATCTGATCTGCATTTATTAATTAAAAAAGATGGCAACAACATAGCATATTGCGAAAAAAAAAATAAATATAAAAAATGCACTTTTAAAAAACATTTTTAAGGTTGTACATAAAACAAAGATATTAAATCTACTTCAAAAAGTAGGATCAACTTAAAGTCACCTTTATTTCAGTTACTTGATGTTTGTTTGTATTTTTTGTGAAACATACTAGCAGTTTCTAAATCAAATAGATTCACAATTTTTTTTTTCAGTGTATGTAATCAATAAAATGATAAAATGTAAACATGTAAAAAAGTTAATTATAAAAATAATCTCTTCTAACACATTAAATAATTATATGATTGAAAGGTCTACGGTTTTCAGATGGAATTAAGATAAAGCCTGCGATATAAAACACAATATTATGACAGCTTTTCCCAGCATTTGATCTTGTGGTTTGTACTGCCAAGACAATATCTTGAGGCGCATTATAAATGCGCTGCCCTCTAATTGCTGCATCATTGGCATGAAATAAGTCCACGTATACAATATACCTACAAGACCCCTCTGAAACTCCATGTGTGAAATCGGAGAAACTTCTCACACAGTTTTGTTCTCGCAGGAATGAGGTTGATTCCGAGGCAGGACCCCGTCAGTCACATCCCGCAGTCCCCTTTCATTTCCAACAGCCTCTTTTGTTTTAGTGTTGATCTACAGGCTCTAAACTTTTCGGCTTGACATAAGGAATGTGTGCATTTCATCATGTTTTTGACAGCGCAAAAGAGGACGGTTTGTTCTCGCGCGCAGCAAAGGCTGCTGGGCCGTGTTTGGCTTGGACGCCAATGAATAACATTGTATGTGGAGAGGAAATTAAAAATGCAGGGTTGTAATTTACAAGAGAGTGGAACTGATTTAACGCACCCAATCCTCTCCTTTTCATTTTTTCTTTCTAGCCGCTGTTCTTCCAAGGCGACCAAATCGGCCGCAGCTGAGAGATGGTAGAGCTCTCTTGTGTTGCCAATAACAAGAGCGCTGAAGCTGCCAGATCCTCTCTTCTGCTGAGGTGTGATGGTGTGAAAGGTAAATGAATTATGAAATCCAAATGCTGCACGTTTTGCGGCTCTCTCTTGCACTGATCTGCCACGTTTTATGCATTTGCAAGGAATGTTTAAGATCTAAAATCAAACAGTTATGGCAAAACACATTTCGTCCTACAGAATCATCTTCTATACAGTATGTAATATTAGTATTTGTTCACAAAGCACGTCAGTGGTAGATAATGTGGTTAGACAATTTGGTAGATACCGCTAGATTTCCTGCTGAACGAGAAAACAGCATTAGTTTGCCAAAGACGACTTGCTGGTCTGAACTGGTTTAGACTGGTTAGCTGGTCTCAGGTGTTGTTATTTTAGTGTAATTAAGATAATAATGCTGTTTTTGTTAATATTCTGAATTAGAATTTATTTTTCTATTTTCTGCATTAATTATACTAAAACTAGTCATCATTTGGTTGTGGGGTTTTTTTTTTTTGTTGTTGTTGTTTTTTTTTTCATTTTTAAATAGTTTTTGTTATTTTTATAGCTGTATATAGTTTTTATTAAGACAGTTAGCTTTTATTTTATTTCAGTTAGAATTTAAGTAAGATTATTATTATTATTTTTTTTTTGGTTTTAGCTTTAGTTAACAATAGTAACCTAAAACCATCTAAAAGCAGCAAATAGTCCAGCAAGACCGGACTAAGACACCATTTCTATATTTCTAAGGATATAAAAGGGGCTAGAATTACACTTTACATACAAATATGAATACTTATTAATATTAAGGATATATATATATATATATATAGCACATTTCATCCACAATGGTAATTCAAAGCGCTGTACATAAAAGCAATTAGAATAATCATAAAAATAATCACAATAAAAATAAGGAATTTAAGAAACAGTTAAGAATAAAAATTCTTATACAAAAATACTTTGCTCTATCTATCTATCTATCTCTATATATATATATATATATATATATTTAATTTATATATATATATATATATATATATATATATATATATATATATATATATATATATATATATATAGTGGATCTATATATAGTGGATTAAGTAAAAATAACTAAACTAATACAGGTAAGTAACAATAAAACAATAAAAACATAACATAATAAAAAACATGATTTTTGAAAATGTAAAAACTGAGTTGTTTTGTGCAAATACATAAATTATATATATGAAGAATTTAAATTTAATTTTAACAAATATTATAAGGCTGATGTGTAAAGGGTCATTTTTGGTGCCTCGCAAGCACTGGTATTTTCTAGTTAATTTATGTAAATTATTGTTACAATTTTTTTGGAAAAAATTATTTGATAAAATTATTTTTATTATTGTAATTGTTAATTAAAAATGAACAATGAGTAATAATTAATAACTAATGTTTGAAAACTAAATTGTATTGGTCTAATTATGTACTATAATTATAGTGGTTTTTTTGTGTGTGTGTGTGTGTGCACAATATGAATTTGTCGTGTTACTCTCCCATTTTTTTGTTAAGGAACAGACTTGTGCTCATGAGACTGAAGTGACGGCTCAGTGAAAGGCGTTTTGCATTCTGAATCAGCTGTCATCAACACTTTATGCCGTCTTTTCAACATTAATGAAATTTCAGCTGCCTGGCCCTCTGGTGACCAGTTCACTTGAATGCCCACATCTTCATTTTAGTCTCTGGGAACATCCAAGTGTGAGCAGAATGGTAAGTACATGATCATGTCTGTCACGGTCAAATTATTCTTACTCATGTAAGATTAATACTTATCTTGAATGCCAGAAAGAGATTAGAGATGAATACAGTAGTTAGTTATACCACTTTTCTTTGACCGAGACATTTTCCATCTGAGAGTTATTTTAGTCCATTGGTTCAAGAGCTTCAGTAAACCTGGAACGTAACGCTTCACCGTAGATCACCAAGAGATGGCGACATTGCACAAACATGCACGATTTACTCAATGTTTCCTCTTTTAAATGTCCTGTCTTCACTCTTCCTGCTGTTTCAATAGCACTGGAGATGAATTATGTGACAAGGAAGGATGTCTGCGCGTTTGTGCGGCCGTAGGGCACACGGACATGCACCGCTGATTTACGGATATGTTTGAAACTCCTTGATAAATATTTGATGCAGTGGCAGCCGTCAGTGGGAGTTAAAGGAGGTACAGCAGACAGGTCCGAGACCACAGGGAGGAAAACCCGTGCGATTGTGTCGGAAAAATAGAAAAAATACGTCATTTAGGAGCTGCGTGGAGTTTCGAGGCAGGCTAAACGAGATGGATGAAGTGGTAGCTGAGCTGTTTGCATAGGACAAACACAAGACGGGGGTCTGCTTCTAATGATCGCGGGGAAGACGCTGGGCCTACGGGGTCGCGCCAGAGGAATTTTCCTAAAAACATAGACTTCATCCCAGCCCAAGATAGACAGGAAAAGAGCGAACAGTCGAGCGAGGACCCTCCAGAGAGCAGTCAAGTTTTTTTCCAGGAGGGTTTGGCGTGTTCTCGTGGCGCCGGCATGGGTGTTAGCTGACGAGAGGCCGTCATTCCCAGTTGATGCTGCGAACTCGCGTGTTGTTTCTGAGCGAAGCCTCTCGCCGTGCTGCTGACTCGGAGGGAGAAGACCTTGTTTGCAAAACTCAACCCTAAGAAAATTAAAAGCTAGTTAGGAGATGACACATCAGTGCAGATGTTGAGCGGGAGTGGAGGGCTAATATTTTCTGTCTTAGAACATCTTGACATCCTCATAAATGTAATAAAATATCGCTTCTTCCCAAGTGAGATGACTAATCAACTTTGACACCCAAGCAGCATTTTCATATAAAATGTTTGTTTTTTAATCTTACAATTTGAAATGATTTTTAACAATTTTGCATCTTATATATAGACTTATAGTGTCTGTTCGTGAAATTTAGTTAACTAAGTTAACACTTGACTCGTAACAGTTCATCTAAGCTTTAATGGAGCCTATATGAACTGTAAATCAATCGTTAAGATTCCTGTAAATGTAATGAGCGATCACAATCTGTGTCAGAGCCTTATAGTGCTTTAACACAATAATTGACGTGAAATGTAAATAGCATGTCAGCATTGGCACGTTCACATCATTTAGCATGATTACAGTGCACGATCTGTTCCAAACTGACAATAGATAGAATGATACGAAAATGATGTGAGACATGAAAAAACACACACTCTCATGGCGTTTGAGGTCTACCCTGGATTTTTTCATTCATCATGATGACTGACTGATAACATTTTAATGCACTCAATTACTCTGTAACCAATCCAGATTTAAGAATTGCAGACTCAGGAGTTGAGAAGAGCACAAACAAGTTTTTTTTTTTTTTTGCTCCATAGATTTCTTTGTTTGTGATTGGCAGGTCTTAACAGGATTAAGGCAGTTGGGTGTACAGTGCAGTACCTGGGTTTCATTTAGTTCTGTCTAAACACTCGCCACAGCTGTTTGTTTTTACTATTGCATTATGGAGACACTAGAAGCTCTGCTTTCTCTTACCAACACAGCAAAAGAGATCTAATCTACACCTGGTTTTAGACAAAGGAGAGAGAATTAATCCTCCCCATGCCATCTGATTTCTATAAGTTTGGAAAGACCGTTTCACAAGACTTGTGCCAGGCAAAGTTGGATATGTTTGTTAAGCTGAAGTTGAGAAAGCAAAAGCATACTAAACAAATCAGATGACCGCAAACGATGATCTCTTTAGAAAGTTTATAAATGTTTCTTTTTTTTTAATTGCGTTTTTCCGAAAAGACCTCATTACAGAGGCTAAATCATTTGTATAAAAACACTAAATTTGCGTCAGAGGTGGACTTTTCATTGTAAAGATGGATGTGCGGATTGTCTGGTAGTCATTGGCTTGAAAGGTCAGCAGCAATAGGAGACAAAGCTGAAATGATTACAACTCTGAACACCTTAGTAAGTTCAGTGCATTGTGCTTGGGTAAAAGGGTCTTATGGTGTAAAGATTCTATTTTAAGATACTTGAGTTGAATAACTTTAAGTAAGGAATAATGCACGGCTAGCTGTGCATTAAACGATTTTAATGCACAACATGGAGGCCAAGAACCACCCCGACGTGAAGTGCATTAAAATCGTTTAATGCAAAACTAGCCGTGCATTATCCCGCTTATACCATGGTCATTTGCCAGCATAGACAATTTAAAGTTGTTAATGATGTTTACAGCACAAAATTTGACCGGACGGGTACAAATGGAGGTTATTTTCATCAGCTACGTATCGTTAGCTTTGGCATTCTGCCTGCTTCAAATTAGACACAGAGATGAAATAGTGTGGTAAGATCACATTTATTTGAATGAATTATAGCATTTATTTCAATTAATTATTGATCAAGAGAGAGACAGAGTCAGAGAGATGACTGTGTGTGTGTGTGTGGTACCTGCATCTGTGCATACAAACAGTGAAGCTGTGTTACTTCAAAAACAGCGATCTTACCACATCGTTGCTGAGGAATATAATGTAGCGATTTAGTATCTGGGCTATTTTATTAATAAAAGTTATACGGTGTACATGCAGCGCAACCTGCAATCTCTCTCTCTCTCTCTCTCTCTCTCTCTCTCTCTCTCTCTGTGATGTGAACCATTTAGCGTGAATAGTATGGTTCAATTCCGAACAAATGACTCTTTTGAGCCGGTTCTGTTTAATAAATCAAACACATAGAGCTTATAGTTTATGCTGTACTTAAAGAAGTTCACTTAATTTTTGATTAGTAATATGCATTGCTAAGATCTTCATTTGGACAACTTTGAAGGTGATTTTCCTCAATATTTCGATTTTTTTTTTTTTTTTTTTTTTTTTTCAAAAATTTCCCAAATATTGTCCTCCAATAAACGTGCATTGGAAAGCTTGTGTGTGTGTGATGTGTAATAAAAACTGACCTGACCCTTATGAATGGTCACATATGAAGTGTAAATCAATTTATTTTGTACTCAAAAGAGCTAAGTTATTTGTTAATGGATCTGTTAATGGTGTCAGATCTGGAATTGTTAAATTCCATTTAAGTGAGCATAACGATGCATACGTTGTATAGAGAACCTAAAGCGAATGTCTATATGACATGACCTTGAATATCTACACCAGAGTGGGATATTAGTCGGATGTTTTCCAGAGTTAAATAAAATATTCACGTTGGTACGGCAGGGGCTTCAACCTTCCCTTGAAAAGCCTTACAGAGCGTGATGGAGCTATGTGACAAAAGTGAAGCTGATAAATTCATCTGTCATCCAGCGAAAACACATCAAACCCCAGATCGTATGAATAAACACTCATGTTTACTTAGGGGCTGTCCCAGCAGTTGAGTTTTAATTCGTCCTTGTGCATTTTTACAGATCCATAAATATCCAAACGCGCGCTGCGGCGTAGCATAACAAGGACCAAGAAAAATAATCCTGGGGAAGTCGAGATACAGAGACTGTGTGTTCGTTCTGAGGGAGAGGAATTCGATTGCTATACATTAATTAACTCGTGGCTTCTCTAGAATGACAGGTAGGAGTAGTCACCAGAGGGCCGTCTGATGACGTGCCAAGAGTGCACTGGCCGGTGTGTGTGTGTGAGTGATTTATGAAGCCCTCAATATGTGAGGGGGTTGTATTCAAAGGCTTGTATTTTTAAGCTTGGTACACATATGTGGAGTTTTCGGAGGGCGAGCCTCTTAAGACATCATTTATTCTTTATCACAGCCATGTTGATAACAACCTCCGGCGCACACGAGGCAAACATCTATGGGGATTCTGGCAGCCCGTCAGCTTCCGACGACTTCCAGGGCAAGACACATAAATAAAAAGGCCAGTGTTTAGATCCCGGCCAGCCTGCCTTTATTCGTTTATAATACGAGGATGTTAAACAGGAAGTAATAGCACAGTGTATTGAATCGTTTCCTTCCTGTACAGACAGTGCTCTAATTTGGACCGTCCCATGACACCCCAAAGGCCGTATGTCTTGGCACTGCTGCTGTTTGGCGCACTGTTCTTCTCAAAGACATCTGCGATTGAAGTTTGTTCAGTTAGAGCAAACTAGAATAAGCTAGTGCATTATTAATTAAGGAGAAAAGAGCAACGAGTTTTAAAAGAATCAATGAGGTATGATGTCATTTTGGGTTTTTAATTGGGTAGTAATTATTGGGAGGGGTCTGACCTCAGTAATTAAAGCTTGAACTCACCCAAAGGAAGTCAGAACAAAGGTTGAGACTTGAAAAACGCATACAATTTACCAAAATTTATGCGCATAACAGTTGCACAAAAATTTAAAGAAATGAATGCTTTTATTCAGCAAGAGTGCAACAAATTGACAGTAAAGTCATTTAAAGTTACAAATGATTTTGTTCTTTTAAACGTTCTATTCTTCAAAGAATTCTGAAAAAATTGTATCATGGTTTCCACAAAAATATTACGCAGCACAACTGTTTTCGACATTAGTAATATTAATAAGAACTGTTTCTTGAGCAGCAAATTAGCATGTTAAAAATATTTCTGAAGAATCATGTGACACTGAAATAGGGAGTAATGGCTTTTGAAAGTTCCACTTTCCCATTACAGAAATACATTTTAAATATATTAAAATAAAAAAAAACATGTATTTTAAATTGTAAAATATTTCACAGTATTGCTGTTTTTATTATATTTTTTAATTAAGTCAGTGCAGCTGTGATTCAGGGTTATGATAGTTGATTAAAACTAAAATCATAAAGAATATTATTTCAAATAAACATAAACAGAAATTAAATTTAGGTACAGGTACAGTAACTAATCTAATTAAACAAATAATAAATAACTATATGAACACATTAAAAACAGTAAAATGACAAAAACACAGCAACATGTTCACTAAAATTAAAGCAAAAACAGAAAATCTAAAAAAAAATAAAAATAAAATGCAGAATATTAACAAAATGATTATAGTATCAGTGATTCTATCTATATATATCTACACTGTAAAAAACAAAAAACAATTTGTTGAGTCAGCTTAAAATAATTTGTTACCTTGTTGCCTTTAACAGGGTAATTTTAAGTTTAGTCAAATCAAATAATTTTAACTTGAAATGTTAAGTTTTACTAAGTGACAACTTCGATATTTGTGTTTGGTGAACTTAAAAGCTGGGTAAGTAACCCAGCTGCCTTAAAATTAAGTTGAATCAGCTCAAATATCTAAGTTGTCACTTAGTACAACTTAACGTTTCAAGTTGAAAAAAACTTTTTTTGAGTTGACTGAACTTAAAATTTTAAGGCAGCCAGGTAACAAATTATTTTATGTTGACTCAACAAATTGTTTTTTACAGTGTATATATCTATATCTCTATATCATCTGTATCAATATATCTGTATCTATATCTATATCTTAACAAAACAAAAAAACATACTGACCCCAAACTTTTGAACAGTGCTGTATTTTTCACATTTTTTTTTCTTGTTTATGTAACATAAATGCCATAAATATTTTGCATAATTTTTATGATTTTCTTTGTCAGTTTTTTCTGCATTCTCAGTGTTCAAGAAGAGGAAACATATAAAAATATTCTGACTTGTGCTCTTAATGTCAGCCACTAGGGAATGAATTGTGAATGATAAAGGAGAACACAACTATGCTTGTGTTTCCTGAAATTCATAAAATGAGCAAAAAGTTGCTCTAAAGAAGTGTAAGCTGTGAAGTTTTACATCAGTACAACACTGGAAAGATTCACTCAAAAGGGTCACTGGAAAGAAAGTATGTGGAGAACAGACATTTATAAGGAATAAAACCGTAAAGTCTGTCTGTTAAAACTGATTTTAGTTTCTAAAGTTAGTAAGTTTCTTTGAAAACCCTGAAAGTTTCAGCTGATGTTCAGGACCACCTCAGAATGACTGAACCAGTGTATTTTATAATTTTTTATTTCACTGACAGTAAAACATACTACTCCTTTCACAGCCTGTTACTAATAATGATAATATTAATGTCCAAATTATGATTGCAATTATCATTATTTGTGTTTTTTTCTAATTGCAAGTTGGAGTCGGTGAGGCTGTGGAAATTTCAGCAGTAGCTATCGTTTTCATTTTCCAGGTACAAAAAAAGCATGATTAGGTCATTTTGTTATATTAATACACCGACATTTCCATTTGAAAACCAAATAAATGAGTCTTCCTCATCCTAAATTAGCACGAAATGGTTATACGATATAAAATGTCTTGTGCATTTCCAAATGCACTAGAAAAAGGGGCAAAATTGAACTCTGCCAGGACGTGGCTCTTTTACAAGAAAATGCAGCGACCGCAAATTGCGCTCAACAATTCCAGTGCTCCTGGAGCTGACCACTTTAAAAACGTCCTGCTTTAGGATTATAAATGCTGTTTGATGGCTCCTTCATTACATCCCGAGCAGAGGGGGTGTAGTCGGCAGGCGGGTGTCCGCCATCTTGTGGGGTCAGGAAGGGTCGGGATCTTTTTGATGTGGGCGGGGACTTTAACCCCCCATCACCACAAGTTTCTGAGGTCTAGGAAGTACACCAGAGTGCAGGCCTCATAAAAAGACAATCACATAACACAGTGTGTAGTCAAACAAGTATAATCTGAAACATTTATTTAATATTCAGAATGAAACTGGCATTTGTTGAATTCATGAGTGTGGATTTGAATTTAAAGAGGAATGTACTAATTTTCAACCTTTTTTTAATTTTATAGTTTTTATTTAATATGTATTTATTTATTAAATTTGGAAAGTAACTAAATAAACATAATTAGTGAGCTAGTGTTCATTTATATATATATTTTTTTAAATTACGTAATTAATTAATTAGTTTTCATTTATTATTCATTTAATTTTCTGATTTATTTTTAGAATTATATATTAATTACATTTAATTTGCAATTCCAAAAAATTCAGCAGTCACACAAATTTATTAGACTAACATAACATCATTAATTTTAATATTTTATGCCTATTTACTCCATGATATGTACTTTATGTATCGCTAATACACCTTCAGGTTTTGAACTGATTAGACATATTTTTACTTCCAAACTTCAGTAATGGTAAAACAAAACAGCTTTTAATTTTGCTGAAAATAAAATGAAATATAAATTAAAAAACACTATATGGGGAAATATGTTGTGTGTATTAAACATATTTATGGGTAATTTATACTAATAAATAAAATGTGCTTTTAAAAAAAAACACTGATGATTGATTGATTTTCACTCCGAATCAGTTAAACCATTGCATCGCAAAATGATTGACTGTTTCAAAGCACTCCAATCTGATTGTGTATTGTGAATCATTTGATTCAGATTGTGACTACGAAGTAAATCATTTGACTTAGATTGAAACTTTGCGTATCACAAATTGTAAATTTAGATTGGAACTTTGCGTATTGTGAATCAGTTGATTCAGTTCGGGACTTTGGAGTGCATATCGCAAATCATTTGATTCTGATAGGAACTTCAGAGTGGGTTTGCGAATCATTTGATTCAGTTCTGGACTCCGGAGCATGTATCATGAATCATTCGTTTCAGATCAGGATTTTGTAGCGGATCTTTTTCTTTTCTTTTTTTCATATATAAATGTGTGTATATATGTATGTATTTTCTGTAATTTAATACACTATATGGGGACATATGCTGTGTGTATTAAACATATTTATGGGTAATTCATACTAATAAATTAAATGTGCTTTTAAAAACAACACTCACAACAATTGATGAATTTCATAATGAAATAGATGAATTTCACCCCGAATCAGTTAAACCATTGCATCACAAAACGATTACTGTTTCGAAGTCCTCCAATCAGATCGGATATTGGGAATCATTTGATTCAGATTGGATCAGGTAACGCAAATCATCTGATTTCGATTGTGAATTCGGACTGGGTTCATGAATCATTTGACTTGGTTTGGAAATTTGTGTATCGCAAATCTTTTGATTCAGTTCGGGACTTCAAAGTGGGTTTGTGAATCATTTGACTTAGATTGGAACTTTGTGTATTGCGAATCATTTGATTTAGATAGGAACTTTGCATACTGTGAAACATTTAATTCAGTTCGGGACTTTGGAGTGCATATCACGAATCATTTGATTTAGAGTGGAACTTCAAAGCGGGTCCCTGAATCATTTGACTTAGATCGGAACTTTGCTTATCGTGAATCATTTGATTCAGTTTGGGACTTCGGAGCGTATTGCACAGATCATTTGATTTAGATCGAATCTTCAAAGCGGGTTTTGCAAATTGAATTCACATGATTCACAAATCGCCACAGATCGGGACTTCGGAGCACGGCTCGCGAATCTTTTGCTTTAGATCTGAACCTCGGAGCATGGATCGCAAATTACTTGATTCAGATCGGAACTTTAGTGCAGGTTCGTAAGTCATTTGATTCATTTCTGGACTTAGGAGTGCGTATCACGAATCATTTGTTTCATATCAGGATTTCAGAGTGGATTTTTTTTACTTTATTTTCTTTATATATATTGTCTGTAATTTAGATATTTAAAATTAAATACACTATGTGGGGAAATGTGTGTATTAAACACATTTCTGGGTAATTCATACTAATAAAATAAATGCGCTTTTAAAAAACACACTCACAACAATTGATGAATTTCATTATGATTTTGCTTATACTTGCTTAAAGGGATAGTTCACCCAAAAATGAAAATTGTCATCATTTACTCACCCTCGTATTGTTTCAAACCTGACAGATGTTTTGAAAAATATATCAATAACCAAACAGTTTTGGTTCCCACTGACATTAATTTGTATTTTTTGTCCAAACAATGAAATCAATAGGAACCTGTTTAATTACCAACATTATTAAGCATATCTTTTATGTTCCACAGAAAAAAAAAAAAGTCGTACATGTTTGGAACAACATGATGGTGTTTAAATGATGGCAGAATTTTCATTTCTGGGTGAACTGTCCCTTTAAATTCAGATCTGGACTACATTTAAAAAACTATTCACTTCTGAATGACACGCAACCCTGCTGTAAACATGTCACATGTCAAGATCAGCACCATTAAGATATGACTTATACTGATGGCCATATAATAACTATTATATGCACTAGGATCGCTCACCAAACACATACAAAGAGCTCATTGACGGCACCCCCAATGCGAGTGTAAACACTCCAAACATAGAGACGTGATGGCGTAATCATAGTAAGTTGTCATCACTCTCTGACATGAGCCACGTGTTTGATAAAGCCTTGATCACATGATACAGTATGCATCAGCAGTGATGATTCTCCAGCACTTCACTCTTTCCATGGGATCAGTGGACCAGTGTGTTTGGAGGCTCTGACCCCTGGATCTCAGTCAAATGCGTGGGATCGGTAGGTCAGATGAGGTCCTGCGGGCATAACGGAGTTTTATTGTCTGCTGTGAGACATGCTTCCAGTAAACAGGGCCTTTCGTTTGGTAAATGGGTTATGAGGTCAACATTGGCCAGCTCAGAATAGACGCCATGCGGCACCCACTCAGGTTTAGCACTCTGCGTCTCTGTCCTGCTATTTGCTGTTTGGATGATTTAGTTGACTAAGCATTTTCCCTTCTCTCGCATGTCTAAATAACAGTTCTCTTGCTTTTCAATCATAGATTGCTGCCATATGTGAGTGCGTTTGCCCGTTGTTCTTTAATGTAGTGTATTTTTGATTTTTATTTTGTCGTTTCCCAAAGCAGATGCATTTGGTAAATCATTATTTAGTCACCCACTTATTACCAGTTACGGAATTTAGTATGTATTACTGTTTTACTGAATTCAGAATTAAGTAAAACAAATGCTTGCTTGCTTTATTTATTTGTTTATTTGTTTGATTTTTCTTTTTATAGTTTTTTTTATTTATTTTTTAATTTTGTAAGTAACTTAATTTTTAGTTCTCTTTTTTTTTTTTATTTTGTTTTTTGTATTATTTATTATTATGTTCTTTATTTATTTATTTAGTAGGTATTCAGATAATTAAAATGAGTCAGCTAATGTTCTTTTATATACTTTATATTTTAAATTAAATAACTACTACATTTATTTATTTATTTATTTATTTATTCATTCAAATAATTTAGTCATGTTTTTTATTTATTTTTTAATTTGATAAGTAACTTCACATTTTTAATGAGTGAACATTTTTAGTTCTCATTTATTTTGTTTTATTTTGTATTTGTTACATAATTAGCTTTTTATTTTATGGTGTATTTATTTTTTAATTATTTGGTAAACAAATAAATAAAATGTGTGAGCTAGTGTTTTTTATGTACTTGCATCATTTTTAAATTAAGTAACTAAGTTTATTTTATTTAGTTATTTAATTATTTTTTTTTAAGTTTTATTTAACTTAATTTTTTAAATGAGTAAACATTTTATTTTGTTTTCATTTTTTTTAAATACTGTTTTTAAACTGTTTTTTTTATTTTGTTTTAATGTCTTTATTTATTGGTAGTTAATCAAATAAATAAAATGAGTGATCTAGTGTTCTTTTGAAAACTTACATTATTTTAAAATAAGATAATTTATAGATTTTATTTATTTATTTATTTATTTATATAACCAAATGACAGTAATTGTTTTCATTTATATACTTACATTTTTTGGTAAATAAATAATTAAATAAATTCATTAATTTAGATATTCATGCTTTCTTTCTTTCTTTCTTTCTTTTTTATATACTATTTTTTTTTTTATTTTATGATATTTATGTAATTTTTTTAATTTTGATCAGTAACCAAATAATCACAAGCGAGCTATTTATTTATTTACCAACAAAATAAATTGAATAAATGAGAACTTTCAGAACTTACTTAGAACTAGATAATTAAAACTAAAATTAACTGCAATTTCATTTCATGGATTTTTGTAGTTATGTCAGCTATTTGTTGACAAATATATAGCTGATAGTAAGATACAAGGCCATTTATGTATTAAATGTTAAACTTTTAATCTGAAAGATTAATGCACATTAACTTGAGCAATCCTACTTAGAACACATTAGACTGATAGAAAGTCCTAAATTGCTTAGGAGGAGATGGGGTGGTTCCTCATCAATTGCATAATCTTTGTGATTTACAGCAAAGGCAGAGAAAAGTAATTCTGCTATAAATCTGTTAAAATATCTGTGGGTAGATCCTTAATAATAGATAATTATCCACTATATTGCATCAGTGAAAATCCACCCCCCTCCCTCCTCAAAAATACAGGGACAAAGGGACTTCTTTCCTTTTTTCCCCTCCTAAATGTTCCCATGTGAAGCGGCACACGGAGCCAGTGAGTAAATGAAGGGTTTTGCGTGGAGATCTGAGAGAGCCTGCAGCAGTGATTGATGGGCCGCAGGAGGGTGGGGAGGTTCAGCTCCTGACAGAGAGAGCTCATCCAGGCTCTGCCGGAGATCACAGGGGCCAGAGCTGCTCTCCTTGCCCCACACGGCCACACGTGCTGTGGGAGAGTGCGAGAGAGAGATGTGCCTCATATTCAGTCATTTATCCCCACCCAGAGAAACTTAATGCGCTCCGATTTCTAATGAGTATCTGGAGAGCAGGCGAGACCACAGAGGAGAACCTCGGCTAGAAAAGCAGGAAACACCTTGAGAGGTGAATTCTGGGATAGAAGAAATAGTGGAAGACTTAGGACTTTCTAATTAATGGTTTTCATGGCTCTGTGACTATAGATGGGTTCTCATTACAAGCGACTCTATACTGTAGTCTGGGTTGTATATTATTTGCTTTGCAAAGTTTTGAGGATGTCACAATTATGTTGACATCAGTGTTGTTCTACTAGGCTATATTTAATTATGCTATTGCAGTTTTTGTTAACATTTTGAATTAGATTTTATTTTAATAGTATCTGTTTTCATTATAGTTTTACTTAGTTTTAGTAATTTTGCTGTTTTCCTGATTTGTATTATTTTTTTTCGCTTATTTTAGTTAATGTCATACATATAGTAAGCGAAGCCAGTAGCACTGACAATGTCGTGTAAACATGTCTGAAGCTACGAAAAGAGAAACAGATGAACCAAATTAACTGAGTGAGTCATTTATGTTGGAACCACTCCGATTGATTCAAACTTGTGACTGCGATCTTACATTTGAAGCGATTCACTAGCAAAAATCAGATTGATTCAGATCGGGATTTCAGATCGGGTATCGCGAATCATTTGATTCAGTTTGTGACTTTTGGACTGTGTATCGCGTGAATCATTTCGGAAATTGAATAATCCGTGATCCGCACTCCGAATCATTATTCAGACCGGGGCTTCGGAACATGTATTGTGATTCATGAATCATTTGATTTAGTTCGGAACTTCACGTATTGTGAATCATTTGATTCCGATCTGGACTTTGGAGCACGTATTCCAAATCATGGGATTTAGATCTGAACTTCAGAGCAGGTTTGTGAATCATTTTACAAATTGAATGATACGCGATCCGCACTCCGAGTCTAGAATGATGAAAAGATGTCTAGAATTTGAAATGGTGGTTCGCGAATCATTATTCAGACGGGGAATTCGGAGCGTGGATTGCGAATCATTTGATTTAGAACAGAACTTCAGAGTGGGTTCGTGAATCATTTCGCAAATTGGATGATTCTCGATCCGCTCTCCGGGTCCTGATCTGAAAATGGTTTGTGAATCATTATTCAGATTGTAGTCTGGGTTGTATATTATTTGCTGGGTTTTTCGAATCATTATTCAGATTGGGAATTTGTAGCACGAATCATTTGATTCAGATTGGATTTTTCAGATCACATATCACAAATCATTTGATTCAGATCGGGACTTCAGATTGCGTATCGCAAATAATTTCATTCAGATCATGACTTTTGGAGCACATACCCTGAATCATCTGATTTAGATCAGGACTTCAGAACGCGCATCGCTAACCATTTGATTCAGTTTGGAACTTCAGATCACGTATCACAAATTATTTGATTCAGATCGCGTGTCGCAAATCATTAGATTCAGATTGTGACTTTTGGACTGTGTAACGCATATCATTTGATTTAGATCGAAACTTCAGAGGGGGTTTGTAAATCATTTCGTGAATTGAATGATTCGTGAACCGACTCTGAGACCTGATCTAAAATGATGGCTCGTGAATCATTATTCAGAACGGGACTTCGGAGCGTGGATTGTGAATCACAAATCATTTGATTTAGATCGGAACTTCACGTATTGTGAATCATTTGATTCCGATGGGGAATTCGGAGCATGGATTGCAAATCATTTGGTTTGGAACGGAACTTCCAAGTGGGTTTGTGAATCATTTCGCAAATTGGATGATTCGCAGTCCGCTCTCCGAGTCCTGATCTGAAATGATGGTTCGCGAATCATTATTCAGATTGGGAATTCGGAGCACAGATCACTAATCATTTTATTTAGATTAGGACTTTAGGTCGTGTATCGCAAATAATTTGATTCAGATCGGGACTTCGGAGCGCGTATTGTGAATCATTTGATTTAGATCGGAACTTCAAAGTGGGTTTGTGAATCATTTTGCAAATTTAACGATTTGTCCAGATTTGAAATGATGGTTTGCGAATCATTATTCAGATCGTGAATTTGGAATTTTGGAATTCATTTTATTTAGAGCGGAACTTCGGAGCGGGTTTGTGAACCTTTTGCTTTAGATTGGAACCTAGGAGTGTGGATTGCGAATCGTTTGATTTAGATCGGGACTTCGGTGTGGGTTTGCAAAATTATTTGATTCAGTTTGGGACTTAAGAGCGCGTAACGCAAAATAATTTGTTTCTGGTCAAGATTTCGGAGCGGTGTCGCGACTCTCTTTGTCAGATTTTTTTTTCTTAAATAGTAGAAAACATCAAACCATTAAGGCAGTACAGTTATAGAAATAAAACAAACAAAAAAAAAGTAAGTTCGTTCACAAATACAAATCCCTTAAGAAAATTAACTGTGGCTTTAGTATAGTAAAAGTGTAGTAACCATGTTTTTTTGTGTGTAATCACAGTTTTACTTCAAATACCATGGTTAAACTATGGTTAGTGTAGAAAAACCATGGATAATTTATGGTTACCGTGGTTTAACTATAGTAACCATGTGTTTTTGTTTTTTTTTTGGAGTAAGGGATGTTGCAAAGTTAACAAAAAAAAGTAATACATTTATACCTTAGAGCACACATAGGATGAATATGAATATAGAGATACAGTTTTTTTTTTAGGATTAATTGAGCTTTAGATTTCAGTTTATATTTTATTTTCCATATAAATCAAATTTGAATAAAGAAAAGACAGGTTTAGAGCCTGATTGTTTATGTAAAATGTAGCTAGCAGGAAACAAACTAATTTTAAATTGGTATCTTACTTGTTGCTGGCAAAATAACGGTCCTTTTTAAATGTTATGTGCTTTATTTTTCTTTATCTTTTTAAGTTAACATCATTGCATACTTTACATCCATCTACTTCACTTTTGAAGTCCTTAAAAAAAAAGTAGAGCTTGAAAAGTCCTTGAAAGTCCTGGAATTTTAATTTACGGTATCTGTACGAATGCTGTGTTTAAGTAATATATTTCACTTTTTTTTTTTTTTTTAATAATAATTTTTAATCATAACTCTAGTTGACATCTGCTCAACATCTTCCAACAAATAGTTGGTGAGCTTTTCTGGCCTACTGTATTCTGTTATAATGTTGCCATTTATCATTGTTGAGAACCACTGCTCTGTGGTACAGAATCGCTATTTCTATTTATCGCCGCATAACTTCATAGAACGGCACCCTACACTTATCACAGACATAGCTGGTCTGATATTAAGTTTATTTGTCAAGGGCCCATTGGTAAAGCGCTTCCTTTGAATGAGCAACCATCCGATTATCAGCTCTGACCCCTAACCACTATGCCGCAACACACCATGAACCATAGAATTACAACTGGACTCTTATAGAACTGTGTATTTTGCTTTTTACAGATCTTGTTTAACATAGAGGGAAGACCTTGGGCAGTAGATTTATTTATTTTAGGTAGTTTCATGTCTTAGATTGTTGTCTCTGGCCTTTAATTGCTCTTCCCAGCAAAGGGTCAATGAGTCAACTGATCATTTATGTACAGAGAGATTTTATCTGACATCTCCTGAATTCCCCTTCAATACAATTTCACCCAAACACAAACAGTAAAGGGTCAGTAAGATTTTTTTTGAAAATAAATGAATACTTTTCTTCAGCAAAGCCACAGTATTAAGATCAAAAGTGACAGTAAAGACGAAAAACTACAGTGAGTGTAGTTATTTATTATAATATATTATTCAATTATTAAATTATAGTTTATTACTAATTATATGTAATAATATAATACTTTTTTTTTCTTAATTTCCCCCATGATTAATATAAGGTTTTTCAGCCTGAGGACATAACACTGCCCTGCACTTGTTTTGTTGATTCAGTCATAACTTAAAACCAAACGTCCAGCTCTTTTTGTGGGCGTCCCTCCGAATTACACCACTATTTATTACATAAGACAAATAGCTGCTTTGATGTGGGTGAAAGGAACTCCCGTGTCTGGCCTGAGCAGGTCAGACAGAAGGTCAGCTCTCCCTCAGGGTCTCCATGACCCTCACGGCTGCCAAAAGCGCACAGGTAAGCAGAGAGGAAGTCCTTACCGACACAACCGTTGGAAGGCGTCCATGAACATGTGAGGCCCAGCTGTGTGTGTATATGAGTGCGTGTGTGTGTGTGTGTGTGTTTCCACCTGGACAAAGCCTGCACATGCTGTTAAAACTCCCACTCAAACTTCCAGTTCCTGCTTTTAAGGAAATTCCTAGTCTGGTGTTACTTATAACTCTTAAGATTTATTTCATTTTCAGAAAGCAGACCTAATGTTCTTTGAAAGAGCTGGCATCACACTCAGGTGAGGTATGAATCTTAAAATAAGCTTAAAAAATCTTCAAGATTTATTGAACTGAGATTTTGACATGAATGAAGCTTTCAAAAGAAATTAAAGGGGTAGTTCACCCAAAAATGAAAATTCTGTCATTAATTACTCACCGTCGTGTTGTTCCAAAACCGCAAGATTTCATCTTCGGACCGCAAATTAAGATATTTTTGATGAAATCTGAGAGCTTTCTGACCCTGCATACACAGCAATGCAACTGACACATTCAAGGCCCGGAAAGGTAGCAACGACATTGTTAAAATAGTCCATGTGACATCAGTGGTTCAACTGTAATTTTATGAAGCTACAAAAATACTTTTTGTGTGGACAGAAAACATAATTATTCTTGTGAACGTGCATCGAAAACTGACACAGAAAAGAAGAAATTGTTAAATAGAGTTGTCATTTTTGTTTTCTTTGTGTACAAAAAGTATTCTCGTAGCTTCATAACATTACAGTTGAACCGCTGATGTCACATGGACTATTTTAACAATGTATTTACTAACTTTCTGGGCCTTGAACGTGGTTGTGTTGCTGTCTATGCAGGGTCAGAAAGCTCTCGGATTTAAATCAATCTAAAATATTTAAATTTGTGGTCCGAAGATGAACTTATGGGTTTGGAACGACATGAGGGTGAGTACTCAGTGACAGAATTTTCATTTTTGGGTAAACTATTGCAAGCTACAATGAAACCCAGCGCACTTCCAAACCATTGTAGGTTTAGGAGTTTGTCAGATATTTTTGACATAACCATTAACCAATTACAGCACTCTAAATTTGATAAAAGATAGCATGACAGATTTTTACTCGGATGCATTAAATAAAAAGTGATTGAATATGTTATACTCAAAGTTGAGGGACAACCAGTCTAGAAAATAAATTGGTCTCATCTGTTTCACATTATTTTGTTAAAAACAACATTATCTGAATTTTGGGCACCGTTGAAGGGTTAGGAGTTCATTATTTGTTACCCGCAAAATGAATTTTAATTCTTTAAAAATTGGCGAAATTCTATGTGATGATATACAGTACGTTTGGCATCGGCTTTCAAGCGCCAACCCAAACATCCTAGAGACACTGTTGTAAACATGGGATTTTCCATGGAAGTTCTGAATTAAATCATTCATGTATTGACTGTATTTGACTGTACACTGACAGATTAAGGCGATGCCAAATGTGTCGCTTTCAGATTTCACACACAATTTTGGGCCACTTGTTAAAGCCTGAAACACAATGCCCTATGTGCATGCCAGACACAAGTCAATTAACTTCTTAGGTTTCCCTTCGGCTGCTTTTCTTTCAGCCGATGTACTTGGAAGCCCTTTGTATAATAGAGTCAAGAAGGTTTATTCTGTTGGGAATTTCATCTGGTTTCAGGGAGTTAATTTTAGCGGCATGTTGCAAACGTTTGCTGTGAGGCTGCATGCAGTATCTTACTTATTACCGAGGGGGCGAAGCCACGCACAGACTCAAAGGCTCCTGGGCATTACACGGGCGGCCCGCAATCCTCCGAGCGCCACCGTAATCAAGCTGCCATCATCCATTCTGCCGTGGTTTGAGATGAAACGTCCCAGCTGTCATCGGCTCTTTGAGGTTTCATTTTTGTATTTGTTGTTTTTCCCACCTGTTCTCATTTTCCCGATGCGTGTATTGATAATAATTTTACAGCGAAGGATGTTATTTCCAAAAGCATCACCCTGCATCACTGTAACGTTTTGTGGTTACGCCGCTGATTGAAAGTGGCACCCAGAATTACCTTGGCCTGGCTGAGGTCATTACGTATGCCGCCATCATTTAGGGGCATGACTGCGCAGCGAAATCTAACTCGCACAGAAAGTATTGTTTTTGTTTCGCCATGGGAAAATTAGTAAAGTCCTGCGACAAAACTCAGCTCTCTGAGGGCTTGATATGCCAGTGCATTTTATTCTTTTCACTTCAAATGTGTATAAAAGTTTAGCTTTGTACAAGTGTTAAGTAAGTGACAGCATGGAAGAACTATTCTAACTGAACAGGAAGTCAGTGAACGGATCATTACATGCTAGTGCAGTGTGAATAAGTCAAACCATAACTTTTATGAAGATTTAAAGATTAGTGCTTCAAACAAGACATTGAAACTACATTTGGATAACTTGTTTTAAAATTTTGGCTATGCAAACTGTAGCTATCAAAATGTATGGTTTAAGGCCTTTATTGGTACGTAAATGTAAACTTGCAAACCAGATGTGCGTGTTTCATATGGAAATCATTACTGCAAGTGATAAAAGTTCACACCTTATGTACTTTTATTGTTGAATACAGAGGTAGTTGATGTGTAACAGGTCTGTGTGCTTTTTAAAATGTGACCCTGGACCACAAAACCAGTCTTAAATAGCACGGGTGTATTTGTAGCAATAGCCAACAATGGATCAAAATTATCGATTTTCCGGTTGAGTTGTATATTACCTTTGTGCATTCCTTGTGACTGACTCTATTGAGCTCTTTGCTGTAGTTATCGAACTTGCATTTATTATTGTAAGCATTATAATTTATGTATGTAGGTATTGTACATATGCGTATTTTTTTTTAAATTATTTATTATTTATTTATTTTTATTTTTTTTTACTTTTTTCCACTTCTGTGTTTATTTTATTTATTTTTTTTGTGAGTACCTGTGAGGTCTGATACAGTGTTGTTTGTTTGTTGTGTGTTGTATTTTGGAAAATCTTTAAAATAAATAAAAAAAAATAAATAAATTATTGATTTTCCGTTAAAGCCAAAAATCATGAAGATTAGGTAAAGATCATGTTCCATGAAGATATTTTATAAATTTCCTACTGCTAATATATCAAAAATAAATTTTTGATTAGTAACATGCATGGCTAAGAACTTCATTTGGACAACTTTAAAGGCGATAGGTGTAATAGTTATATAATAAATAGTTGTATCTCTGCCAAATATTGTCCTATCCTAACAAACCATAAATCAATGGAAAGCTTATTTATTCAGCTTTCAGATGACCAAATTGACCCTTATGATTGGTTTTGTGGTTCAGGGTCACAAATCAACATTAAGGTTAAAATTTGTATGAATGCATCAATATATATTTGTATATTTTTTTTTTATATGGTTATATTTTAAGTACTGTAAGTGTTTTAGTCACATGAAATTTTGAAATTATGAAATTTTAGTCACATTTTTGCCTCATCATTTTAAATGACTTAAAAAGTTTAAATATTCCACAGTCTCTCAATTAATGAACGGTATTTGTAATTATGTAGTAATTAGCAATGTGCTATGTAAAATGGTTTTAGATAAAGTTTAGTATGTCACACCACAAGTCAAATAACTAAAATTAGAGATCCCAAAGTACAGTTTAGTTTACAGTAGATGTTTTAAAATACAGCTAGTCCAATAATCATTCTAGGGAATCAGTTCATTTGGACGATTCATGTGTGTGTGTGTGTGTGTGTGTATATATATATATATATATATATATATACATTTGTGTACATTTGTATTCTCAAGTTGCTGTCTCCCTAACTGATTCTTACATTGAAACGAATTGAAAAATTATATTTTTATTATTATATAACCAGAATAATAAATGGTATTGCCAACAGCTTGTTAGCTGCTGTTAGTAGTTTGTAGTGTAGTACATTTCCCAAACGTTGACAGCAGTTTAGCTACTTTAGATGTTGTGAAACTTGGCAGAATAAAGTTTCAAAGCAGCTACTGATGCCATTGGGTATAAACTGTGGTTAAAAAGAAATGACTTGTACACCTAATTAAATTTGGACAAGCACTCTTAATTATTTTAGACTAACTGTTTGTCACAATTTGTGTACAGGTGGTTTTCGGGAGACACACGGTGATCTCAGCCTCCTCTGAAGAAAGTGTCATTTCCGTCTCACGCGGCTTCACCGCGCTCAAGCAGAGAAGACGAGAGCGCTTGTTCTCTGCTAGTGTTGCGTTAAACCAGTGGAGAAAACTTTTCATGCGCTGCTTCTGCTGCTTGAGAGAACTTATAAGCTCTCGGGGACTCGCAGAGACCAAAGGTGATTCAAACTAGTTAAAATAACATCGCCACCCCTAATAAGGACTTTTTGTGCTAATATTTTTACTCGAACGGGAAAAAAAAGGCTCAGTCAGAGTGCTGATATGTTTTGGTCTCTGTTCAATAATTTATCATTTTTCATTGCACATCTACATTTTCCGTCTCCAAACGGCACGGATCCCTGCTGGCAATCAGATGGTCATTTATGGCGTCGCTAATTTGATTTAAAAATATTTTAACTCGCTCTGAAAATACAAAGCGGGTGCAAATTGACACTAATTTATGGGGGATATTTTACAGTAACGCACACACGCATATATACAGTCAGTCTGATCTGAAAATATTTGGGTCTGCTGTATTGTAACACAGATAAAATCACAAACCTATTGGATAAATATCAAACAGTATTTTAACATGCGGATGGAATTTTCCATGTTTTGGTAGTTTCAAACTACAAGGTTTGTTTTTCCACCTAATAAAAACCGAATCGCACTAAAGACACACAAAGGAGCAGCTTTTAAATCACGAGTCCCGACTCGATTCTGCTTGAATTAATGCAGCAATCATATGGAAGCAATCTTTATGAACCCCAGTAAGACAAAAAACAGGAGTTAAATGAGGACCATCTTCTCTCTCAAGAGCTCTCATTTGTTTGTATTGCTTATTAACTGAAACGCCTCATTTATCAATGTCAGCGTTCGCACAAATGATAGCTGTCCTCATGTAAATGAGTAAATCTGACGAATGGTTCAGAATTAAGTGGCTGCGTTCTCATGAAATGCGCACTCTGTCGGTGGACTGACCCCGGTAAACCACCCACGACCAGGGTTTTTTTTCTCTCTCTGCATTTGAGGTGGAAACTGTCTGAGAACGGTGTGAAACGGGACGGATTTGGCACAGGACGGGCCCCGTTCCGCACCACGTAATGCAGCACAGAGTGGAGGTGGTTAGAACTGACTCTAAGTGAAACACGTCGGTTTGTGTTGCTATGTAGTCTAATTACTGTTGGCCTGGGCCATCTTTGTGCTAAACAGATTAACAGAACGGCACTGAGAGAGCCAAACCACGGCTCTCCACAGAAGAGTTCAGAGTCAGTGATGTAATGAGATGACCTGACTATTAAGATAAAGCCCAAAGCATGCAGACATTGAATCATGCTGAATAAATCAGCAAACCGGTTCTTTTAAATGAAGCGTCCAAACACCTTCCTAAAGCGTAATATGACAGATGGGGGGATGTTGTGTTTGAACATAAAATGAAAGTCAACTGAGGATGTATTTTAAATATAAAATATGATTTTAAATAATGACAGATTTTTAATTTTGGGGTGGACTATACCCTTACTAAAAGTAGTAACACTGCTAACATTGCATTTTTCAGTATCATAACTGTATGTCAGCTGTTATCAAAAATGTTACTTATAATCAAAAGCATACTTCTAAAACATCCCCTCTCACAGAAAATCTCATTCATTTTAAAATTAATCTGGATGTTATTTAAATTGGTTAAAAAATGATACCCCGATTTGTTCAGTGTATAATTTTTTTGCAGCCATACACAAATAAAAAGTAAAATATTTCTATAATAATTTAATATTATTTATTTATTTATTTATTTATTTTGTGGGCAATGATATACAAATAATATTATGATATTTATTAAAATAGTTGAATAAAAATGCTTATTTAAATTCTGCTCCCACCCCTCAGTTGAAATATAAAGCATTAGGAAATCTGATTCATTTTAATGAATTGTCTTGTTTGGGTATTTCGATTAAATGAAGCGGATCAAAAATATTTTACTGATTTGTTCAGTGTAGCATTTTACTTTTTTTAATTAACACACACATAATATAATTTTCTGTCAAATAATTTAATAAAACATAATAGTTATATTCTGCTGCCCACCTCCAAGTTCAAATATTAAGCGTTAGGTCTGATTCATTTTAATGAATCATTTGTTTGGACGTTATTTATAGTTTGAAAAATGATTCACTGATTTGTTCAGTGTAGAATTTGTATGCAGCCATACACAAATAATAAATAATGTATTTACAAAATAATTTAATAAAACAATATTTAGTTACATTGTGCTGACCACCTCCAATCTGAATATGAAGCATTAGGAAGTCTGATTCATTTTAACAAATATTGTATGTTTGTTCGGATGGTTCAAAAATGATTCACTGATTTGTTCAGTATGGCAATTTAGGACTTTTGTTTTCAGTGTTATCTAAATATTATTATAGTGTTTATTCAATTAATTTAATAAAACAATAGTTATATCCCGCTACCTCCAATCTGAAATATAAAGTATTAGGTCTGATTTATTTTAGTGAATTGCTTGTACTGATATTTTATTTAAATGAACCGGTTCAAAATAATGATTCACTGATTTGTTTTTAATGTAACTTTTTTTTTGCAGTGATACACAAATAATATTATTTTTTATTCAAATAATTTAATAAAACATAAGTTATATGCCACTCCCCACCCCCAAGTACAAATACAAAGCATTAGGTCTGATTTATGTTAGTGAACCGCTTGTGCTTTTATTTAAATGAACTGGTTCAAAATAATGATTCACTGATTTGTTCAGTATAGCAATTTATGTATTTTTTCGGTGATATCAACATAATATTATATTTTTTATTCAAATAATTTAATAAAACATAATAGATATATCCTGCTGCCCACCTCCAAGTTGAAATCTAAAGCATTAAGTCTGATTCATTTTAGTGAATCACTTGTGCCTTTGTTTAAATGAACTGGTTTATTGATTTGTTCAATATCAATTTGTCTTTTTTCAGTGATATCCAGATAATATTATAATTTGTACTGATATTTTATTTAAGCGAACCGGTTCAGAATAATGATTCACTTTATTTAACGTAACTTGTTTTTTTTGTTTTTTTGCAGCAATACACGAATAATATTAATTTTCATTCAAATAATTTAAAACATGTTATATGGCGCTGCCCACCCCCAAGTACAAATAGTGAATTGCTTGTCTTATTTAAATGAACTGGTTCAAATAATGATTCATTGATTTGTTCAGTATAGCAATTTATGTCCTTTTTTCAGTGATATCCAGATAATATTATAATTTTTATTCAAACAATTTAATAAAACATAAGTTATATCCTGCTACCTCCACGCTGAATTATAATTAGGTCTGATTTATTTTAGTGAATCACTTGGTGGAAAATAATGATTCACTGATTTGTTCAAACCAACTTTTTTTTTTTACAGCAACACACAAATAATATTTTTATTAAAATAATTTGACAAAATATTGTGTTTAGTTACATTCTGCTGCCCACCTTAAATTGAAATACTGTTAATGTACTTTTAATCTACTTTTATTGCTAGGTTGCCAACTACTTTTTCAAATTGTATACTACACAATACTAGTTGTTAGTCTAATCTTAGATCAATAGGAAAAACGAGGGTCAGATGTAAGTTACTTGGAAGCAGTTTTGAAATTTTAAAATGACCTTTTAAAGTGGGAACCTCAGTTAACACAACACAATTCAATGAATATCAAGAGTTATCCAGGAATTAAGAAAAACTGCCTTGGAGACTTAAGTGTAATGATTCCAGGATCATGCACTTAAAACCCCTTCCTTTGATTTTGAACTGCATAAATGCTATGGTTAGCATTTTGTCTAAGAAATGCATGCCACGTATGAATGCTGCTTTGTAGCATGTGTTGATATCTGTTTAGGCTGACAATCATCTGAAAAACACACACCAAAACTGACCTCCTCGTTTTTGTCTAAATTGCGAACAATAGCATGATTATGGTCTCCTCCTCCTCTGTTACAGAAGGTTAAGACTTTTTCTCCCTGTATTTGTTATTCCCACTAAAGCTAGCAAGCTGCATAAATGGCCTTAGACTCTCCGAACCGGCCCTACAGGGCCAGGAAAAACCCGAAGGAGCCAGACAAATAAAAAGCAAAGAGCTCAGACGCCGCCACTCGGCTCTGAATCTGGTTCCTGTCAGGGTACATCAAGGGAACACCCGCAACGCAATCTCCAAACTGCTGCCTCCCCGTAACCATACGTGTCTCGCTGACAAGACGATTGAACCATCGCCAGCTCTCCAAAGAGGATGGCTTTTTTTTTCTTCTTCCACCCCTTTATTTATTCCTTTTCACCCTCCCTCTTTTCTTGGAACTGACCCACATGGACGCAGATCAGTTCTGGATGATCTGATAATTATGCTGTCAGTTCCAATTGCCATGTGATGAAGTGAGAAATCGGACAGAGGGTAAATACTAAAAGGATTTCAAGCTTTCTGTACATGCGTGGGTCCCCTGTTCACGAGCAAACTCAGAGCTAGCCGTTACTTGTTTAAGACCCGTTTCATAAGCTGATAAATCAACGTTTAACAGATGACATCTGCTAGAACATCACATTTCTGTTTTTCATTTCATTGCCGTTTTCAGTTCACTAAATGACACATCATTAATAACTGTTTTTTTTAAAGTTGCGCTTGTAGACTTATAATTGGAGGTCCTGATATGTGATTTAGACCACTAACCCATTATATGATTATAGGTTCAATGCAAGGAGGTATGTGATACCTGGAAAGAGCTATCTGTTAGCATTCCCATTCATCTCAATGGCAGTACCTCAGCTGGTGCAGGAGCCCAAGAGTATCCGATCAGAAATCTGCAATCTGCTGCCAGGTTGTTTGAGCCATGAATGAGGTAATTGAGGTTTAAAAAGCAAAAAATGGTAATTGAAATTGAGCAAATGAATTGAAATTCAGTAATAATAACATAACTGCGAGAAAGTGTCAAGAAATGGAAAGCATGTGACAATTTTGTAGGTAAAAACTGCAAAAACTGCACTGCAGTTATGTTCATTTTGTATGTTCATTTTGACAAACTAGGGTTTAACTGTGCCTTCTAACAAAGTTTTAAATGATGTTTGAAGATTTTATTGATAATAAATAGAAACTTAATATATATCTTCAATGTGCTGCAAGGTTTTTGAGACAAATGTGGTACCTAAAATTAGGTAAAAACAGGATGTAGAATTGTAATGCGATTTTAATCGAAGAAAGTAGAAAATAAAATCATCAATTGATTTGACAATTTAATATTTGACAGTTTTGTAGTTAAAAATGACAGTTTTGACAAATTTTGACAAACATGAAATGAACTAGGAATTGGAAATGAATCACAAAACGGAGTAATGACAATGTATTTTTCAACCTTGGTCAGTAAAAATTTAAGTTTTGTGAAATGTAAAAAAATTCAATTTAAATATCAACTCAAGATCTGAAAGAGAGCCAAGTCTTACATTTTGAATTTTTAGAATTATATAAAGGAAAAATTAACTGATGAAACATCTACACTGTACACTGTAAACATGAATCCATTGGTAAAATTAAAAACAAAAAAACAAAAAAAAAAAGTAAAAGTAAAAATAAAATCCTTGGAAATCATTTACATTAAGTTAAGAAATTCAAAGTTTAAGCAAGCAGAATTTATTGATTTTTTTTTTTTCAATTTTTTTATTTTGTGATCATACATGTTAATTGCTCTTAACTTGAAATATTTGAGTAAGCTAACTCCTACATTTACCTTAAAATTATCAAGTAATCTCAACTTAAATATTTTTAGTAGTGGACACTTAACTAGCTATTTCACTCAGTGCTAACTTCGTAATTATCATAACCACTACTGAATAAGGCAGTATAAAACATTTGACACATACTGTTCTCAAACCGAGAATGACATGTCAAAGTATGCTGGGAAATAGAAATCCCAGCCTAGTTTCAATTAAATTTAAATTTTAAATTTAAAGTTAATCCATATAAAACAATTCGAAATTCTTAAAATGTGTCAGTTTTGTGTAAAACAAAGTTCTAAATATGTATAAGTTAATTTTTTTTTATTTATTTGCTCAATTTAAGTTTGCCCTACTCAAACCAATTAATTATTTTAAAGAGGGTTTACAGTGATAATATAATGACATATTTGTGATTTATATCTTGCAGAAATGTGTAATTCACCAAAATACACAGCTACTTTCAAAAGCCAGAAGGACTAACTGGACCATGGTAGAAATCTCACACACCCTGTGTATTTTGTTCAAGCTCCTGGTTGGGAGGAACATTTGCATAGGAACATTTATATTAGATATTAAGACTGAGTTGTGAGTGAATAAGACACAGGTTTTTGTGCTAAAATACTGTTGATAAAACTGGCACAATTGTAAAGTGAATTCACTCCTTAGCTTCAGGGTTTAAAGACTGTCCTTGCAATTAATGTACTCTGTGTTCTCTTGGAAGACTTTGCTGGTATTACAGTCACAAAACAAAATCTGTGCTAGAACATGCTGTTCGGTCTGTTGCAGCTGTAGAAAAACAGGCAGTGTGTATGTACACAGTAGCCAGTGTGAGCGCACTGGTGTTGGGCTGATCTATGGCCTGTGCGCTGGCTGGATTTGTTTAACCCTGAATGTCAACCAGTGCTGTCTGGAGCATGTGTGCAGGTAATACGTACCAGATGACTCGAGTAGCAGCCCAGGCTGACTGAATACAAAGCGAGTGTGAGAGAGGAGAGCTTTTTTTTTTTTTTGTTTTTAAAGCCTGACAGCAGGTCAAATCTCTATTCAGTGAGCGTGAAGTAGCATGAAGCAGACAATGTGAATTGCTGGGAATTTTTTAAAGATCTACAGAATATAATGGGTATTGGAGTTGTAAGAATTATAAAACAACTGATACCATGTTTACATTGTAATAATTGGCTATTTAAACATACAGAAAGTGCCATTTTGGACATGTAACATGGCAATCCCATTGTATTTGTAAAAGTACCTTGGTTATATAGGATATAGTGGCCTCAATAAACTTAGGCTTTTTTTCAGTGTTCAACTGAATTCATTTTGCAATTTAAAGTTCTCACAGGTGCTCAGAATAATCACAGGTGCAGTTCACATTTTTAGTTGACGTACATAAATGAAGCGTAGTGGAAAAAGCAATTAAAAGTAATTTAAAGCAGTTAAACATAAGGAATGAAGGGGTATGAATACTTTTGCAAGGCACTTTGTGTATATATATATATATATATATATATATATATATATATATTTATATATAGTCATTGCAATAAAAAAACTAATTTTTTATTTTATATGTAAATATAATAAGAGTTTTTTTTTAATTATTTTACTGTTTATTTATAAATACACTACCAGTTTTGGACAGTAAGATTTGTAATCTTTATAAGTCTCTTCTGCTTACCAAGCCTGCATTTATTTTATCCAAAATACAGCAATGGCAATAATATTTTGAAATATTTTTAGAATTTAAAATAACTGCTTTCTATTTGAATATATTTTAATTTAATTATTTATTATTTTTTAATTAATTATAATTTAGTCCTGTCATCAAATCTAGATTTTCAGCATAATTACTCCAATCTTTAGTGTCAAATGATCCTTCAGAAATCATTCTAATATGCTGATTTGCTGTTCAAAAAACATTTTTTATTATTATCAATATTTAAAACAGTTTAGTACATTTTTTGAGGATACTTTGAATAAAAAAAAGATCCAAAGATCAGTATTTATCAAAAAAAAAACTTTCATTTAGCAAGGATGCTTTAAATTGATCAAAAGTGATGATATAGACATTTATAATGTTACAAAAGATTTTTCTATTTCAGATAAATGCTGTTCTTCTGAACTTTCTATTCATCAAAAAACCTTAAAAAATTCTACTCTGCTGTTTTCAACCTAATAATAATAATAATGTTTAGTAATAATAATCAGAATATTAGAATGATTTCCAAAAGATTATGTGACTGAAGTAATGATGCTAAAAATTCAGCTTTGAAATCACAGGAATAAATAATATATTCAAATAGAAAGCAGTTATTTTAAATAGTAAAAATACTTCACGATTTTACAGTTTTTGCTGTACTTTGGATTAAATAAATGCAGGCTTAGTGAGCAGAGGAGACTTCTTTAAAAATGTCCAAAAACTTTTAACTGGTATTGTATATGTAATATTTCTTCATAAATTTATTTGTTATGGCCGCTATGTACCAGATTACTATAGTACTATTGGAAACCATCAGTGTACCGTACAAAAAAAAGGCTTAATAGTGGCTTAAAGACTTTTAAAAAATTATTTTTCTGAACATTACACACTATTGGCATCATTGGCATATTTTTGTGCTGTGCTCAGAAAGGGTGATTATACACTTGGATTGGTGAATAAATGTTTGCCCACTAAACTGAGAGTGGGTGGGGTGTGCCAACGCACCTTGGTCATCTGTGTATGCCAGCCAGTGTCTGAGCAGACCAACCACAGTCTGGACGGATGAACGACCTGCTGTTAGCAGGATGTGCTAAAGAGGATTGCACTTTCCATTTTGCATATTCATCCTGAATACAAATAAATAAATCTCCAAATCCAAACATTCAGGGGGCATCTTTGGCAGTCGAGACGACCACCCAGACTGCCACGGGCTTGGGGTTTGAAACCCTCACAAACACCCAAACAAATAACAAACAAGCCCAGCGTAGATGACGCTTTGAGCTAATGAAATGTGATAGAAATAGTAATGAGAGAAGTTTGTCTTGAACGGTCCCTGTTTTTGGTTTTCTCTCTCTGGCTGAAGCTGCCCTCTAAAGTGCGTGTTCATTCATATACTGGATATTGCATATTGTATATTTGTTTTAAAAGTGATGCATACAATGCAATTTCAAATTAATCTTTATTTTAAATGTACTAACAATCATTGTTTTTCACCCAAAACTGTTTAGTTCACCCAAAACTTTGGCATTGTAACTTTAAACCATTGCTTCTGACCAAAATATGAGTCCATAATCAATAATAATGCTTCCTCCAGTGGGAAAAGTCCATCCCCTGTTGTCATCTCACATCATAATCCACCCACATATTTGTTTAGAACTGTTTTGAGTTGTAAACTGTGCTTGATCTGTGCATATGTATCTCCTGATTCAGATGAGTTAGAGAAAGCAATATTGTGGAAAGAGGATCCATACTTTTGCATTTGAAGATAAAACATTTTAATTATGTTTTTGTAATTACAAAAATGTAGCGTTTTGTTTCACAAGATGTTAATTTTTGTACTGGAGTTGTGTGGATCACTTGTGGATTTTTGTGAAGTTTTTATCAGCTGTTTGGACTCTCATTCTGACGGCACCCATTCACTGCAGAGGTTCCACTGGTGAGCAAGTGATGTAATGCTACATTTCTCCAAATCTGTTTGGATGAAGATGCAAAATTATCTACATCTTGGATGGCCTGAAGGTAAGTAAATGTTTAGAAAAATTTCACTCCTTTAATAATGCTGAATTACTTATCACTAGTGACCATCATTCTTTAGAGAATTATATGCATAGTCGAAATTATGGAAGCTTGTTTTTCAAGCCACTGAATAAAAAATAAAAAAAGGTTATTGCAACTTATGAGATATAAACTCGCAATTGCGAGTTATAAAGTCAGAATTCCGAGACATAAAGTCACAATTCTGAGAAATAAAGTCAGAATTGTGTGATTCTGCGCTAGTATGAAGCACTGAAAGTATCAAAATATACTGAAGCAAATGACTCCCTGTTTCAAGTAAGCACATTTTATGACTCATTAAGGACTCATTACTTTAGTAAAAGTGCTATGAAGCATTGATAGCATCAAAATATACCATATTTTGCAATGTGCATCAATAGTTGTGTTTTTTTCCCTCTTGAAGTACCTTGTAAATACCATGACACATAATATGGTAGTAATTCATACCATAGTGAGTGAATGCTTTTCTCTTTTAACCATGCATTTAGTTCTAATAGTAATTGTATTATTTTATTAAATGAAATAAATGTAAAATGTAATTTTATTAAATAAACACTTTATCATAATATTTTATTAATATATTGTGGGTATATTAAATTATGTGTAATAGTTCATAATTATACATTATACTTATTTGGTCACACTTTATTTTAAGGTCTAATTCTCACTATTAACCAACTATTAAGTATGACGTTTGCCTCGATAAACACCCAATTTCCTGCACTGTAAAAAGTTTTCACCAGTTTCAACTTAAATTTTTAGTTAAACTTAAAACAAGTCATTTCAACTCACTACGATAAAATGAGTTAATGACTTGTACTTTTAAGTTGTTTTAACAACAGTTTATATCACACAATTCTGTCTTTATTTCTTAGAATTCCGAGATATAAAGTCACAGTTCTGAGAAATAAAGTCAGAATTGTATGATATAAACTGGCAATTGCAAGTTAAGTCATAATTGTGAGATATAAACTCACAATTCTGTTTATTCAGTCGCTTCCATACAAAATACAAAAGACCAGCTGTTCCTATTTTAATGATTTCATAGATAATATTTGAAATTTAACTGATGCTGAAATCAAAATACACTGAAGAAATCAGGTCAGTTTACTGTTTAGCTAATATCTGCATTCAAAGGCATACATTTCTGAGTGCTAGACTGTTTTCTTTCCTTAGTCTGAAAGTTTCTCTAGATTGCTCCAAATGGTTCTCTTATTGCCTTAGTCCTCCCAAGAGAGTTGCATTTCAATATTACCGTCAATAAATTTGCAGCCAACAAAAAGGAATTAAGCCCAGTAAAACGCCTATTGCTATTAGTTTGAAGAGATAGAATACAGCTCTTCCAAGCAGTCCATCCAGTGCACAATCTCCTGCGGGTCAAATAAATCTCTGCGCCATCCTTTCCACTCAGTAAAACCATTTAACTTTACAGGCAAATGTAGCATAAGAGAGACAGAAAAAAAACAAGTGGAAAATCCAAGAGGCAGAAAAGTCGAAAGTCGAAAAGAGCAAAGTCTGCAGAGGCATTTTACAACCCAACTACTTGTAATCAAAAAGACTCTTAGCGGTGCATGTTTTACGTGAACATTTAAATGCATTAATCATGTGCAAAGGCACGAGGGACCGCTCTCCATCACCCGCTGTAATTTACAGTGCCGGCCCCCCAAGACGGAGGAGAAAAAGAAAACACAAACTAGGCCCATGGGTTTGATAAAGATGTTAGGTGATGAAAACTGACTTAAAACGATCGCATACGAGAGAGAGAGAGAGTCTGGCCAATTTTTGCACCTGGCTCCAAAGGAGCAGCTAAGCAAACTTCCTTTCCCCGTTGTGACGTCTTTTTTCATACACGTTTCGACCTTTAAATGGACAGGACAGCTACAACTGCTCTCGGCTACATTTGGTCAACCCACCACGATTATTTTTGCTGATCACCAAACTTTGCATAGTAATTTGACATGCACACCTCAGCGAACACAGAGGCCCTGCACCATCTGTAAAAGCGCTACCAGTTTGCTTGATTTCATTTACGCTGTCATTTTTGTCTCGTAATGTAATTTGATGGAGACACTGCATTCTCTGATCCTTAAAAGCGTATCGGGGGAATTTATTTTCCTGTAGAAACAATTTCCTCATTGTGTTGGTTCTAATGACTAAAAGACTTGTTAGAAGCACTTCCATAAAGCAAATTTGACTTCAACATAATGAACAGCAAAGTATCATAATTAGTTTTTCTTATTATTTGTCATGTTGGTAAAACTACTTCGTGTGGCAGGATGCTTATACAATCTTTACATTATGGCTAAGTTTATATGGCATGTAGCTTTTCCGCTTCAAAGCTGTTTTATTGATTATATTTTCCTTGACAATAAACATACTTACGATTTCGGAAATCCTAATTACAATTTATAACATTCAAGTGATTTTTATCTAAAAATAATTGACGTGTTAATACAATTTCAGATTTCTCTCTTTCCCTTACTGAAAAACGCAGGAAGCTTTTAAACACTAATACAACATAATGAAGATCAGTAGATGTAAATATTATGTTTCTATGTATTTTATCAAAAAATCAAAGTGCCATATCCTTCTTGAAATTGTGACTTTATGGTCGTGTTAATATACGTTCAACTCGTAAATGCAATCTTTTTGACTTTGACAAGTCCAATTGTCAGCTCAGTTTCAAACTAGTCACGTTCAATTCAAGTGAATGATTCTTTTGAATCAGTTCTTTTTAGTGATTCAGTTCAGTTATTTGAACAGCTCACTCTCATACTGAGTCGTTGTCTCACTGTAAAAACGTGCGGATAATAAAAATAATAAAGCATGCTGGATGAGGTTGATACTAAAATTAAATGTCATTTGCCAGTGCTAAAGAAGGTGTTTATTACATTCAACTCCTGAATCTGAAGCAAATGACTCTGTGTTTCAAGTAAAGCACATTTTATGACTAGTATGAAGCATTGAAAGTATCAAAATATACTATATTTTGCAATGTGCATCAATAGTAGTGTTTTTTTTTTCTTTCTGAAGTACCTTGCAAATACCATGACACATAATGTAGTAATAATTTAATACATTAGTAATTCATACCATGGTGAGTGAACACTTTTTTTTTTTAACCATGCATTTTGTTCTAATGAACATGTTAGTAATTGTATTATTTTATTAAAAGAAATAAATGTAAATTTTAATTTTATTAAATAAACACTTTATCATAATATTTTATCATATTATTATTTCTTTATTAATATATTGTGGGTATATTAAATTATGTGTTATATACATTATAATTATTTGGTCACACTTTATTTTAAGGTCTAATTCTCACTATTAACTAACTATTAAGTATGACGTTTCCCTTGATAAACACCCAATTTTCTGCACTGTAAAAGGTTTTCACCAGTTTCAACTTAACTTAAGTTCAGCGGCTGCCTTAAAATTTTAAGTTAAATAAACTTAAAACACATTATTTCAACTCACTACAATAAAATTTGTTAATGACGTGTACTTTTAAGTTGTTTTAACTTATGAGTTGACATTACTTGTACTTTTAAGTTGATTTAACTTATTTAACTTATGTAAGGCAGCAGCTGAACTTAAGTTTTTAAGATGAAGCTGTTGAAAACTTTTTACAATGTGCTTATTAATAGTTAGGTCGTTATTAAATTTAGGTATGGGATAGGATTATGGGATTTAAAATATGGTCATGCAGAATAAGGACTTAATATGTGCTTTATAAGTACTAATAAACAGCTAATATGCATGCTAGTAAATAATGAGAATTTGTCCTTAAAGTGTTACTAATTATTTCAGTTAAATTCTTGCAAACTTCCATAATTCACACTACTTTTACCATGTTGCTTGTAGTGTAACTATCTAAACATTAGCTTTCAATTTTCTTCAATAACTTGTATGCAGAGCATTTTTTAGCTTCTAGATACATTTTTTGAATTACAGTAAACTAAACAGTATCTTGTGATTCTAGCAACTGTAGTGCACTTCACAACACGTCTCAGATCTTCTATAGCGACACTGGTAATTGCAGTGTTAGTTCACATTAATCAAAGTGTCAGCTGCAGAGAACTAAAGGCTTTGTTTTGAGAAGGGCCTCCACCTAGCTTGCACCAGAGTGCATCCATTAAGGGGTTAAATAAACACTATTTGCTAATACGGCCTTTATTTCAGCTTGAGTGGAAGGAAACGGAGTCACTGAGTGTTTGCAATGCAGGTATGGAAGCAATCTGTTGAAAAAACGCAAACATTGTGGACTCTCCGCAGTGTTTGTGTGTGTGTGTGTCTGTGAAGAAGACAGATAGAGGGAGAGCTGATCACTGAAAAGCTACTGCAGATGCTGCTGTGCGCACTGTCAGGTTGAGGGCTGGGGATGATTGCCACATCTGGAGTGAATTTATCCTATAATTCGCCGTATTACTGGCGCAGTCCTTATATAAGTAGCATGACCACGTTTACAGTCCAGTCGGTAAGCCTGCAAGTGCCCTCTGCCCTACGCTAATTTATACTTGTACAGGGCGGAGAACACTGAATTTATTACAGTCTCCACAGTACTTAGGTGAATTACACTGAAACATGCCATATTTCACCTCTGAATAAAAAGAAAACATATTTTGCATAAAGAAAGTGAGGTCAGTTTCCTTCAGAGTTCTCATTATTGTAATGTGATGTTTTACTTTTGAATTTATTTTTTCTGTAATTCCCTTTATTCTTTATTCACATTTAAAAAACAATCTAAAATTACGTGATTAAAGTCAAAATATTTTAAGAATAAAGTCAAAATATTTCGAGAATAAAGTCGAAATTGCAAGAATAAAGTCTAAATGTTTTGAGAATAAAGTTGAAATATATAATAGCAATAAGCTTTGTGCTTTTGGCACTTTTAATATAAAACAAAGTCTCAGCTTTCAAAATCTGTCAGTTTTATAGCAAAACACAAACGAAGTGTCTTGCAATAATGTGTTTTTCACGCTCTTTAATGTGGCGGGACAGATCGCTATATTCATGAAAATCGGTCATCTTTTCGATTGCAATGAGACATTCGTTTGATTATACTTTTTTCTTAGTGAAAATTCTACCACCTAATTCTGTTAGTTTTATCGCTAAATACAAATTATAAATATGTTGTTCCTCTTTATTTCAAGTTTATAGTACAATATAAACGTGAAGGAACATCAGAAGGAATAAAAAAAAACAGTACAGCCTAATTTAATGAAACGAATGTCTCACTGTGATCGGAAAAATGACTGATTCACATGCCGCTTAAACACACCAGAGCATGAAAAACACATTGTCACAAACACAATAGACATATTGTTTGTATTTCACTATAAACTTTGCCTTTGGAATATCTCCCGGGCCATTTGCATGCACAAAAGGCTAGAATATACTCTCAAAATATTATCAACTTCATCAACAATCTTGTAATTGTTACAAATTAATTCTCGTATTTTTTACTTTATTCTCAAAATATTTTGACTTTATTCTCGAAAAATTTTGACTTTATTCTCGAAACACTTTAACTTTATTCTCGGAATTTTGACTTTACTCTTGAAATATTTTGACTTTATTCTCATAATTTCAGTTTTTTCTCAAAATATTTCAACTTTATTCTCGGAAAATTTCATAATTTCGACCTTTTCGAAATATTATGACTTTAATCTCGTAATCTTTTTTTTTTTTTTGTAATGTGGCACTAAAGCAGCGTTGTGTGTTCTCAATGGTCATTCTATGGAAGCTTGTTTCCACCACAGGTAAATATAACTTTTTTTCCTCACAACTTTGAATGTATCTCACAATGAGAAAAAAAGCTAGAATTGCAAGATATAAAGTCAGAATTGCAAACTTAAAATTGCACATAGAAATTCAGTCGGTGCCGATAGCCTTATGGGCAGTGCGCCATTCGAGTCCCAGTTCGTGGACCTTTCCCGGTCCCATGCCTCTATCTCTTTCCCATTTTGTTTCCTGTCACTGCTATACTGTCCTGTCAAAATAAATGTGAAAATGCCAAAAATAAATCTTTAAAAAAAACTAGAAATTCATTAAAAAAAATTGTTGTGAGATATAAACTTGCAAGTCTGAGAAGAAAAGTTGGAATTGTGAGATAAAAAGTTATAATATCTTTATTTTTTATTCTGTGAAATGCTAGAAACGATATTGCAAAATATATACTTGTAATTTCAAGAAAAAAAGTATGCATTTTTAGATTAAAAAGACACAATTACACTTGTTTTTGTTTTTGTTTTTTTATATCCTGTGGCAGAAACAAGTTTTCATATTTTCATTATTGTAATACTATATATTTTTACTGTATTACTTAATACAGTGTTTTTTTTTAAATCTGCATCAATTAAAGGCAGTACAAGAAATGTTGTTATAAATGCTTTTACTATTAATATATCTTTTTACATTAAAGTAATGAGAATATTTTGTCACATTTGGGTGATGAGGATTTGATGTCAAAGGTTACTTAATTGTTGCAAAAAACCCTGAGTAGTCCTAAAATACAATTTATTTTCTTTCTTTTAAATTTGAGATGAATTATGACCCAGACACTTTCTTGACACAATAGTTTAGTGTACATTAATTCATATGGCAGATACTTCTATCCTATGTAGAAAAGTCTAATTCAGTCCCTAATGACTGCATATTTTCAGACATACATTGATTGTAATCAAAACTGCAAATGTCTGATTGGTTTTCTTTGACGTCATATTTGTTTTGACTGATGAGATTCTTTGTGGTTAACCTCCATGTTTGTTATCATCTTATATCTATTTTTATCAGTTAATTGTTTCTGATACACATGCTTTTATCACGTTGTGTGGTTACACAGAGAAAAATGGCTGATTTGAAAGCCCATCATTCAGCTCCATGCATTGTTTGTGTTTGTTTATGAAATATTTTGGCTGATTATGCATTCAGCTATGAATACAACTGTATCACCCTCAGCTATGTAACACATTTTAACATCTTTATTCCTTTCCTCAGATTTCCCTTCTATAAAATGCAGCCATTCCTGCAGGCTCCGTCTGGGCCTGCAGATCTCCAAGTCTGGTTAAACTGCTAACCAAAGACTGCTGTATCGTCTGATCCATTTCATCCTCATAACAAACAAAAAGGAGGCCCGTCTCCGCCTGGAGTTCTTTGATGAGACGCTGTTGTGTCTGGATGATGAGGTAATAATGAGGGTCTTATGCTGTTGATATATTAACACAAGTTCATTCCTGCACACGGCGGCTTGATTCTGCCAATATTCAAGCAGCCAGGGTTGTGACAGGTTTGTGAGTTCCCTGTGGAAAGCTGGCGGGGCAGATCTTCCCTGTAGACTATGCATTACTGTATATCCTCCTCCACAGTAACTGCGAAGCATATAAACGAAGATGATGTTTGCAGTCTATTATTATTATTATTGTTTACTATGAATTATTATTTACTATGTCAACCGAACAAGCTGCTAATGACCCTTTTTGGCATCTCCCAACATGTTATTTGTATTAAAATGTAATATCAGGTGATGTTCTGATGCATCAGACATAAGGAATGTTGACAAAGCCCATGGGCTAATTTGACAGACTAATTTGCCACAGCAAAAACACATACTCAGACATAAAAGGCTGGAAGAGCTTCATTCAGCAGATAAGGCAAAAGTCTCGGCATGCCCAGATGTGATTCTGTGAGAGGCAGGGAAAAACAGTTACCTTGCAAAAAAACATTGACATGCTGTTAAAAAAAAAAGTTTGTGATTTTTAACTGACTAATGAAAAATACAAAGCTATCACTCAAAGAGGATGAAAAATCTCACGTGTTCACTTTATACTGGGGTGAATGAAGTTCAAAAAGCTTGTATGTTTCATTAGTCATTGCTTTTTAAGCCCACACACTTTTTTGTACTTTTTGATCCCTGGAAAGTAGGGGTGTAACGGTACACAGATGTCACGGTTCAGTACGTACCTCGGTTCGAGGGCCACGGTTCAATACGATTTCGGTACAACAGAAAAAAACAAAAAACAAATCTACTATGCTAGACTTACTTTAAACAGACAGTAGTACAAATTACAATTTTTTCCACCTACATGTGAAAATACTAAATATTATATCAAATTATTGTCATATACAGGCTATATAAGGAATAAATACTTGAAATATATTTAATTTAGTTAACTGATAGACAAGAGGAAAAAACTGTGCGACACGTAACGTAACTTAGCCTATATTTGCTGAGTTTCAGTTCAGTTTTGTGACACAATGGAAACTCAAATGGCTGAAAGCGACATTCTATTTGTTTTTTAAGTTGATTTTACTGGTATGAGGAAAGTTGAAGTAATCGCGCCGGTGCACACAAACGCAAAACAAACACAAGTTCCAGGCTTCTAGCATTGCTAATCTGACAGTGCAGTTGGTACTTTATTAAAATAAACACAGTGAACCAAACATCAGCGCGCCCGCCTCACTGTGTCACCGTTGGACGCGGCTGAAGTGCAAAGTCTATAATTTACATAATAAATAATAGTTTAGCATTTGGATGCATTGCAAATATGGAAATATTATGGAATATTTGGATTTGTGTCAAATTAGGATACAAGAGCACAAAGCTTTAAAGTCTTTAAAGTACAGTATACTCCTTTGTCAGTGAGAGACGCGTTCAGAATCAGCACATGGTCACTGTCTAGTGGTCTCTGTTTTCAAGTGCGCAACTCCTGGCATTCCCTGTTCTTCTGCCAGCGGTTATCAAATAGAGTTGCATTACTGCGGTTTGAGGGTGAATTGCCTGTATTCGTTGTAAGGCCTCATTCACCGAACCGAGATGCCCGTACGGTTCGGTACGAATACATGTAACGTAACACCCCTGTTGGAAAGGTATTTGGCACAGATAGTCTTCATAAAAAAAAAAAAATATATATATATATATATATATATATATATAAATATATATATATATATATATATAAATACATAGTATTTGTGTGTATAAATAGTATACACACAATTTGAATAGTTTGGTAACATTTATTTAATTTAGTTTGGTAATTTTAATTAAGTTAAGGTTATTAAGGTAATGTGGCATATTTTACATATCTGGCAACCATATATATATATATATATATATATATATATATATATATATATACAGTCATGTGAAAAAGTTAGGACACCCTATTGAATTCCATGGTTTTACGTATCAGGACATCATTAAAAAAAACTGGTCCTTGGCTGGTCTTAAAATTTTGAAAATAAAACCTCAGATGAACAACAGCACATGACAAATTACACCCTGTCATTATTTACTGAACCAAAAGCCAAAATGCCAAAATGGAAAAGCCATGTGTGACAAAGTTAGGACGCCCTTACTGTTAACATTGGAATTAAGAGGGTAAATAACAGTCAAGTACTGCTAATCAAATACTTTTGATTAACTGATCATCAGCAAGTCTGAGCGCCTCTATAAAAGCATAAGCTTTGGCAGTTTGCTGGTCTGGAGCCTTTAGGTGCGTGTTAACACAATGCCAAGGAGGTAAGACATCAGCAATCATCTTAGAGAAGCAATTGTTGCTGCCATCAATCTGAGAAGAGTAATACGGCCATTTCCAAACTATTTGAAGTTTATTCACAAGTGGAAGTCATTTAAAACAGACACCTCTCCTCCCAGGAGTGGACGTCCCAGAAAATTCACCCCAAGATCAGACCGTGTAAAGTTCAGAGAAAATGGCAGACAATCCAAGAACTACACCTCAGACTCTACAGGCCTCAGTTAACATGTTAAATGATAAAGTTCATGACAATACAATTAGAAAAATATGGGACAAAAATGGCATGTTTGGCATGTTTAGGTCTGCAAAGTTGCATCTGAACAAAACACAAGTCTTCTAGAATAATGTCCTTTGAACAGACGAGACAGAAGTGTAGATGTTTGACCATAACGCACAGCACCAAGTTTGGTGAAAACCTAAAGAGCATGTCAACACAAACACCTCATACCAAAAGACAAGCGTGCTGGAGAAGGGCTGATCATTTTGGGCTTGTTTTGTAGTCACAGGACCTGGGCACCTCACAGTCATTGAGTTGGCCATGAACTCCTCAGTATATCAAAGTATTCTAGAGTCAAATGCGAGGGCATCTGTCTGACATCTAAAGTTGGGCCAAAATTGGGTCATGCAGCAGGATAATGATCCCAAGCACACCAGCAAATCTACAACAGAATGGCTGAAAAGAAAAGAATCAAGGTGTAGCAATAGCCCAGTCAAAGTCCAGAACTCATCCTGACTCAAATGCTGTGGTGAGAGCTGTGCATAAGCAAATGCCCACAAACCTCAATAAACTAGTGCAACATTGAAAAGAAGAGTGGTCCAAATTCCTCCAGAACGACGTGAGAGACTGATAAAGTCACACAGAAAATGAATGCTTCAAGTTATTGCTGCTAAAAGTGGATCTGCAGGCAATTGACTCATAGTGTGTCCTGACTTTTTCACACATGGCCTTTTCCTCTTGGCTGTATTTTTGTTAAATAAATAATGACACTGTGTGATATGTCATGTGATGATGTTGATCTGAGGATTTATTTTTCAAATTTTAAGACCTGCCAAGGACCAGATAATTTTTTATTATGTCCTGATACAGAAAACCATGAAATTCAATAGGGTGTCCTAACTTTTTCACATGACTGTCTATATATATATATATATGTGTGTGTGTGTGTATGTATATATATATATATATATATATATATATATATATGTATATGTGTGTGTGTGTGTGTGTGTATGTGTGTGTATATATATATATATATATATATATATATATATTTTAAGACTGTCAAACGCTTAATCGCATACAAAATAAAAATTTATTAGGCAAACTCGATCTTTTATTTTGTATTCGATTAATTGTGACTAATCGTTTGACAGCCCTTATAAATGTATATATTGCATTTAAAAATAAAAAGTTTTAAAATTTTATGAAAATTTAATTTAATTTTATGAAAACAGAAAAAAGTTAACAGGTTCATTTTCTTACTATATGTGCAGAAAAATTACCGAAAACTTATATGCTTATATATTGCTTTAGTGTGGTGTGCCTGATTTTTATTTATTTATTTTGAAGGACTGTTCACTTTATATGCGTATCAGTAATTAGTATTTATTAGTAATTGATCGTGAAAAGGACAAAAAGGTCAAATGACCTATGTTGCCATCTATTATATAATGGTAATCATCTTATTTTTGGTACATATTGTAGCGGATTTGAACATTTTGAATAGTTTGGTAACATTTATTTAATTTAGTTTGGTAATTTTAATAAATTATGGTTGTGAACCATATGAAAAGGACCAAAAAATACATATTTTACAGTGAATATCTGGCAACCAAAATCGCTATTGTTTTAATTCTAAATTTAAAAGAAGTGTTATTATTACTAGTTTTATTTTATTCTATTTTTGCATGAATAGATCTAAGCTGCTATTATAGAAGTGAGACCACTGACATGGAAGTGGCTTGTGAAAGGACTTAATTGTCCAGTTTAATTGATGTTACGTCTAAAAGTGTTTAAATAAAAATATATATATATAACATACTCCCTTAAACATGGTTTATTAGTTACCAACGTTTCGTCAAAACAAGTAGCCTTTGTCAAGGTATGATATCTAAAAGTGTTTCCAGACATGGATTTGATTGTGTAAAAGAAAAGTTTTCCAGTATTCTTTAAATAGAAAAATAGTCATTTAAAACAATGGTTTGCCAAGCAACTAGCAGGTGATGAATTGTTTCCTGACAAACTGAAGATGCAGAAAACCACATGTAAAGTCACTCATATAGGGTTTAATTAGAGACCTTCAAAATAAAGGCAAAAAAACAAGATGTCATTAAATGGCGGTTTCTTAGTGCGCAACATTTAACAACCATTCTTAAAAAGACAAAAGAAATTTAATGTGAATATATGCACAAATCAGCCAGGATGTGAACCAGCCACCAAAGCAGAACTTTAAAGTCGTTTTCTTGCTTTGCATGTTTTGTCGCCTCCATCTGACTAACTTTACTGTAAAAGTGCATTGTTCCGTTTCTTTTTGCTCCATTGTAAAAGCAACATAACACATCCAGCAAACTTGTAAAATCCTTTTAACTTGCCGTAAATAAGAGAAAAGGGAAGAGTTAATTGGGAATGTTTTTTTTTTTGACCTTTAAATGCATGTTAAGATCTAAGACATTCTTTACGCTTCACAAAATACAATATGCATTGAGGAAAACAATGCACATCTCTCAGGGAATAATAAAGGACAAAAGAAAGAGTAAATATAACCAGTTAAATCTATTCTGAGCTGAATTTGAATACTAATAAAGCATGCAAGTCCTTCAGGAGTACGTTTGCTATCCGTATGGGTAGCTATTTTTGATTTTTGATTTTTTTCAAAGTAGCTTCTTGGTTAAGGAAATACCCACACACAGGTGTGGAAATTAACCATGCATGCCACCCACACACTGCCCAGCAGTCGGATCCATGCTTTGGTGTGTTATGGTGGCAGTCCGGTCATGTTTATCCTCCGTGTCTGGTCTTTTCCAGTGACTTTTCCCTCTCCACTAAAAACGCTCTTAATAATCAAACACTTTACATTTTACAGAGTCAAACATTACAAGATTTGTCTTGCAGGGCGCAGGAGAGACCCAATTAAGATAAACACAGAAATGGTGACTGTGCAGAAACTCTGGAAAACCGTAGAAACGGTCTGACTCACTTCTCTTCACTGCGAAGTGAAGCGTTTCAGGAAAATGAGCATCAAAATATACATTGCTGCCTTTGAAACAAACCTAGGGCTACATAACTCAGCTGGTGGTCATGTTTAAGCCATCACGGGTGTGTGTGGAACAACTGAACATGCTGTAAATCTGAGTATGTGTTCCGCGACTCCAAACATCGTCAGCTAAAACTGGATTCGGTTTACATTTGTTTCCATACGAGCGAGAATGTTCTTGGAAATAATAGTTGTTCGGTGGTTCTTTACAGTATTGGTACAGAACCTTATTGTTATCGACAGCCATTTTTTGGGTTAAGCTATAATGTTTTTTAGAGATTAAAAAATATTTGTTACTTAATATGTTTTTCAGACCATCATACTGGTTTCTGGTTTCTGTAAAGGGCCATAACATTTTTTTTTTTCTAAATAACTAGAGAATAAAACCTTTATGTGGAACCTAAAAGGGCTGTAAATCCTTTTTTAATCTAACTGGAAGCTTTTTTTGGAACATGTAAAATTACGTCTTATTGCACAATTCACATTAAAGGTTTCTGAACCTTTTTCAGTCCAGAGCCCCCCATTGTTCACAAAAATACTCGAAGGCCTGACACTCCTATTTTCTGAGAATAAATTTTCATTAAGAGCTGAATGTTCTTCTGGGATCCCACTTGTCTTAACCACTGAATATACATGACTTCTAAGGAACACTGCAGACGTAAAAAAAATAAATAAATAAATAAAATAAAATAAACATACATTAGAATAAATACAGGTGGGAATAAATAAATATAAAAATAAATAAATGCATAAACAAATACATAAAAATAAATCAAAGAATTAAAAACTAAAGTTAAAAATAAGTACAGAAAATAGTTGCAAAAAAAATAATAATACAAATGTTAATTTAGGACTAACTTTCATTACAGTTTGTTTTACAAAAACAAGTATTTTATTTTATTTCTGTAGGTTTGGTCCTATAAAATGTTAGGTTAAATGTTTTGTTTTGTTTTGTTTTGTTTTGTTTTGTTTTGTTTTGTTTTATTTTATTTTATTTTTTTTTTAATCTATATTTTATTTTATTTCTGCAGGTTTGGTCCTATAAAATGTTTAGTTAAATGTTTTATTTTATTATTTTATTATTTTCTTTTATATTATTTTATTTTATTTCTGCAGGTTTGGTCTTATAAAAATGTTTAGTTAAATGTATTATTTTATTTTATTATATTTCTGCAGGTTTGGTCCTATAAAAATGTTTATTTTATTTTATTTTATTTTATTTTATTTTGTTATTTTATGCAGGTTTGGACCTCTGTAGACCTTGCCAGTTGTCTCTGATTTACTGGAAAAGGATTAAGAACAAGAATTTTCTTCTTTATTTTCTTTTTTTAAATGTCTTCTGAAAAAATATTTTAGAGATTGGCATAACTAGAAAAATATATTATGTGTATTCATTCAAAATGTCAATGGAGTTTAAAATTGTATTCATTTCCATGACTTTTGTTTCATACATCCAGGTTTTTGAAGACTGCGAGAGCCCTAGTTTTTCCCAAAAATAAAAAATAAAAAAAAGTTTTGAAGGTGAATAAAAATAAGAAATATATAGATTTTTAGTTGTTTTAGCTTATTTTAATTGGGTTTATGAGGCCTCCTAGTCGGCCCTGGACCCCTGGTTGAACCGTAGAAGCAATTTTTAATATTTTGATAGTTTAATTTTGCAGTAAGGCAATCTTACATTTTGTATAAAACCCAAAAAGGAAAATTCTGTCATAAATTTACTCACTCTCAGGTCATTTTTGGAACGACATGAGAGCGAGTAAATGATAGCATTTAATTTGAGGGTGAACTGTCCCTTTAAAACTAGTGAATCACCACACTGTTGCATGTCTATAAAGCTGAATATCCAGAGGATCTCCATATGTTATGGCCTCAGGCTGTTCACACATCACACTGGGCGTTCAACATTGAGTACATATGGTGTTCCGAAACTGTTTCTTTTGATGCTGCACATACACAAACCCTCCCACTCTGGTTTCTAGATCAAACTGCGAACGCTGGATGTGTCATGCCACACTGCTCAGCAACAGAAATGTTTGGGACATATTTGTTTGCTGAGGGATTTTATCAATAGATGATGCAGTTGTTAATTTAAACGTACACTGTAATTTTAATCAAGGCTTCAAGATCAATGTTGTATCTGGACCGTAGAGGTCTGGAGGACCGAGACGCCAGTGAAAAACACTTGTAAGCTATAATTTGTGTTGGTAAAGCATGTTAATCATAGGCCAAGCCTGCTGTTATCCTTTTGCCTTCGATGCACGGTACTGCAGAATGACTTTGTATCAATAAATGGTGTTGTTTGGCAGATTTTTGTAGTAGCTAGTGAGTGGTAAGCCTCACAGAGTTCTGGAGACTTTGCCAGTGTTTTGTCTATGGAGGAAAGCCCCGTAATTCATAACAGTTTTGCGAATTTCTCCGTTTGTTAGTCCGTGCGGCTTTTGATCTGGCACAGCTATGCACAAACAGGCTTTGACTACAATCATTCGTTTGTCTTGCAGTGAAACACAAGAAGCCGAGAACAGCACAGAAAATGCAAAGGCCTGTTTATAGTCTGTACTGTATTTATGAGACCAGGCTGATGACATTGATTTGATTTAAAAGGCAGACCACCTAAGGAATTATGGGAAATAGATTAAATATTTTAAGAAACTGGGTAACATACACATTCACCATTTTATTTTATTTGTTTTGTTTTGTTTTGTTTTTGTGACCTTGCACTGTACATTGCATTATTATTGTGTGAATATCAATTATACACATTTCATCTTTTAATTCTTTGTACTACTTAGATGCAGTATTGGTTAAATATTTAAATATTTAATAAACAGGGCAACATACACATTTAATGTTTACCATTTTTTATTTTATTTTGTTTTGTTTTGTTTTGTTTTATTTCATTTTTGTGACCTTGCACTGTACACTGCTTTATTATTGTGTGAATGTCAATTGCATGTGCTATATGCATTTAATTTCATATTTTAATTCTTTCATATATATTTAATGTGTATTGTATTCAAATATGTATGTATTAATGAAAGAAGAAAAGTTTATATTATAGTATATATTATCTATTATTTATTGTTATATACTACTTAGATACAGTATTTGTCTTTTGACCTTATGAAATATTTAAAATATATATTTCTTCATATTAAAATTCAGCTCACCAGTGTTATTATAGTATCATTGAGAGGTTATTATAGTTTTTGCCAATATTCTTTTTAGTCTTTTTTAGTTTTCATTATAATTTTAGTTCAAGTTTTAGTTTGTTAGTTAGTTCAAGTTAAACTAAATGAAAATGAGAAAGGCTGCCTTGGCAACTAGCTGAAATAAAAAAAGTATGTTTTTATATAATTTTTACTTTTATTTCAAGTAACTAAAATGGTTGTTTTTATGATTTTAGTTTTAGTTATAGTAACCCTGCAGCTCACATAAGTATGTAAGTAACTAAGTTATCTATTTTTACAACGCTTTGTTTACACTGACCTGAAAAATCATATATTTTATCCAGTGAAAATAAATGCAGTGACTGCAGTATTGGACATTTTGTTGAGTAGAAAATCACTTATTGCTCTGGTACGGTTATTGTAAAGTGTTCCTCGGCCATCGTAATCAGACAAAAGCTTGCGGTCTCCGGGGATCTCCATCCAGTGCTCTCGGTAATTATTGTCCGGATCGCATGCAGTCTAAACTGTAACCAACAGGAAAAAATTGCATGCGAATCTTCTGAAGCAGAGTATTGTATGCCTGCCCTATATTACTTACAAATCACTGGCTGCCTGCTGCATTGCCGTTCTACATCTTCTGGTGATTTATCGGTTCAAACGTCAGCTATCTATTGAAAACATGTGTCTCATATTAAAGTCTTCCCCTCCACTTCAAATAAATCAAGCATACTTGACACTCAAGTTTATTGAAGCCATATTACTCAGAGCCAAGCAGAGACGGCTGCCTCTTAAACATTTACATATTTGGGATGACAGAGTTTTTAGAAATACAAAATTGTACACATTTAAATTAGTTCCATGAAGCCAGATAGATTCAGTTGCAATTAAAGTGACACTGATCAGGAGTGCAGCCACAGTACGAACGAGACGCCGTGCAGTTGGCTGATGCCGTATTTCCACTGACTTGACAGAAACGAGCACAACAAACAAAGCGGAACTGCCAAAACGGACCCGCGGTCTCTCCGCAATGACAACGGCTCTTTGAACCGCTGCGCTCTCGCTTTGCATTATTATTAATGGACTAATACGATTATGGGGCTTTCAGCGTATGAACGCTTCACCTCATTAAAAAGCTTCCTGCGCGAATGTCTACGGTCCAAATCAAAGCGTGTCATCACCTTGTGTTCATTTGTTATTTTCACCCTGTTCCAAATTCAGACAATCCGCAGACATGAATTCAATAAGCCACATTCACTGCAGGCATTTTGCTGCTTTTGTGTTTCATTTGTACAGTAGTTATTGGTTTTGTAATGTTTAATTTGAGTTGACTTCTCTGAGTGTCTGGTTAACTAAGTCAACCATTCAGCTCACTAAAATTGTATTGTTAAAACTACATTTTTATATAAGATATAATCAGACAAGTCAATCATAATGCTTAGCTTGTACTATATAAGGTCCAGTATCCGAGCCAAATGGTGATTTTTTTTTTTTTTTTTTTATATACTCCATTATTATTATTATTATTTTTTTAACATTTAACTTTATTTAATTTTGTTATTTAAATATAAATATTTAATTTTTGTGTTGACTTCAGGTGAAACATTTACATTATTATTCCACTCTGCAATTTTATTTTTATTTTATTTAGTATTTTTAGTGGGTGTTTTATTAGTAGTTTTTATTAGTAGTATTTATTTTTATTAGTAGTATTATAGTATTTTATTTTGCTGTATTTAGTAGTGCATTTTTATTTTATGTTATGTAGTTTTTTTAATTGAGTATTTTATTTTATTTTATTTTATTTGCTGTGTTATGGGAGAAAATGGCAAAAACATTTCCTGTAAAATACAGCTTGCAACATTTAATTAATTCTGCCGTAGAATTCTTTAATTTAACATGATTGATACAAGCTAACAGCCCGACAATATTAATCTAGGCTAGTGTTAGTGATGATGGAGGCCTTTTGAAGTTTTTCCTGTTTGGTGCCATTCCATTAAATATTTTGAAGGCTGTCAGTTAACGCTGAAATACCATAGATACGCTCTGTCCAGACAAATAAACACCGATAGCTCCTAGTGGCCGACGTGAACGGGTTATTCTGTTCGCTTCACCGGCCGGCTCCAGTTATATAGAAATACTGCTTATTTTGCTATGTTTCAGAATATCAAACTCATGTCTGTTAATATTAAAAACAGACATCAGCGCTGCACGGCATGCTGTTTTTCTTTGGCACGGCCTGCGAATGTGGAGAAAAAAAGCAAAAGATGTATTTAAAATTCCTTTAGAAAATGTAAACGGCTTGATTTATATTTTACACCGGACTTGTTGAAGTTCAAGAGGCCTTGGGTATGAGCTGCAGAGATAAGTAGTTGAAAACCCAACTCTTGAGTAAAGCCCACCCAAAAATAGAATGGTACATTCCAAACCAATATAACAGTGGCAATACACCATCACACGACCACAGTAAATGGTAAAATTATTGTGCGTCCATTCTAAGGCACGCCTAAAAAAGCCCACTGTGTCCACACACGCTACCGCAAGCATCAGATAGCACTTAAAAAAAATCCCTTTTCCTAATGTATGACTAAACATGCATTGCCCGTTCCAACAGGACAGCGCGTACCATATGAGTCCATTCTGTCACGACGCAGCAAAGCTGCCATCCCTTCAATAACAGGATATGGTCACGGTTTGCAATGCATAAAATGCACTTAAATGGCATTTTAATGTTTTTCTGCCCACTTCCATTGGCATTTTGGAATTTGAACTTCGTTTACTGTGCAGCCAAGCGTGCTATGCCAGTCCATTCAGCAGAATTGAAATGCGATTAAAAAAGGAAGAGGTTCTTATTACAAGCGACGAGAAAACTCAATTAATACCGCCATTAGATTACTTTCAAGCAAGAGGAAAAGGACCGACCTCAATAGGTCATGCTTTAATGCTGTTAATCGTCTGCTCTATAGCACGGCCTTGATCTGCATACTTCTGGTGAGGTTCTTGGGAGTGTCTAACCCACAGCAAAACCAGAAATATATCTGCACCACAGTTGGTCTTCAAACCACCCACTTAAAACTTCCTCTAAGGACAAAGAACCCAAATGACATTCGCACACCAAGCAGAAATGCACACGCATTTTGTCCCAGTGTTTTGATTTATTTTTGTTTTGTTTTTGTTTGTTTTTGTATTTTGTATAGCATCGGCTAATTATCTCAGAACAGTTTAGGAAAAATTGGGTCATGTCTTTGTAAATACTCACGAATAAGGTTACAATTATGGGAGCTGTTATTTTAAAATTGTGTGTGTGTGTATATATATATATATATACATATATACATATATACATATATAAATATGGCATATTTAAAGATATGCCATATATAATTAAAAAGTAAAAAAAAAAAAAAAAAAGCTATATATTTTTAATATTTATATTTTACTCTTTTGGCTTCAGTGTAGTTCATGGATAAGTGGATGGATAAAATAATTTTCCAGTGAATATTCCTTTTCACTCAAGAAAGTTAAAAGTTACATTTGTTGTGAATGCTGGTTTTATGTTGTTTTCAAAACCTAATTTAAACAACTGTCAAAGTCTTTTAACCTGGTTTACGTTTTTGGCACATAGAGATGGCACTGCCTTTATGGCTGGCAGTGTGGCCAACACTCGCAAAAACAAACAAGAACTCCAGACTGTTTTTGTTACAGTTACCCTGATCTGGCTGACACAGTAGAATCTTTTACATTAACAGTTACAGTTTTGAAGTTCTGTTATGCTGTATTCAAACTAATTTGTAAACAAATCATAGACGACAGTTCAAATGTTTAGATAAGATTTTCTTAATATTTTTGAAAGAAGTCTCTTATGCTTTTTATATATATATATATATATATATATATATATATATATGTATAAGATTTATTTTTTGGCATTTTTGCCTTTATTTTGACAGGACAGTTTAGAAGTGGGAGAGAGAGATGGGGGCTGGATCGGGAAAGGTTCTTGAGTCAGGATTCGAACATGGGACGCCCGGAGCGCAATGGTGCAGAAGTCTTTTTTTTGTTTGTTTTTTTGCTAAAAATTCATACAAAAAATACATATATAATTTATTCCTGTGATGCAAAGCTGAACTTTCAGCATCATTACTCCAGTCTTTAGTGTCACATGAATTCTACAGAGATCATACTAATATGCTGATTTGCTGCTCAAGAAACATTTCTTATTATCAGTGTTGAAAACAGTTGTGCTGCTTCATATTTTTGTTGAAACTGATACATTCTCAGGCTTGGACAGATCATTAACGGCTGATATAGTACATCGGAAAGGACATCCATACGCTCACCTATTATTCAACGACCTCAAACATGGCTTTTCATCTGAAAGATGTATGTAGTAGCAACTTCACATGGCAGCTCAATCTAACGTTAACCTAGAAAAATGTGTGCTATTGAAGTGTCTGTGCGGAGTGTGGAAGCTGAATACTAGTGCGCTTACTGCATGACAGATGGAGGTGCCGGTGCGCTCACTTGTTCTTAAAATACAAATTTTTGGTCATACAGATAAGAGTAATACATCTTTCGAATCTGTAAAGACTGTGTTTATTTGTGTACACTCAGAATAACAACGAAACATTGCACTTTTGTAAAATTAAGCATGATGCGCTTTCTGCCATCTCTCTGTGAAATTGTATACTTGCCTTACAAACATGAAAAATATATCTATAGATATAGTGAAATGTCTACTTTTAAATGAACCAATTCAAATAGAAAACATCTGTATAAAACTACTGTGTAGATGATGAGTCAGTGTCACCTTTTTTGTATGTGCTTGAGCACTTACTAGGATATGCAGGCAATTAAAGGCTCATTTTGATGATTTATATAGTTTATTAATAAACGTGTGACTAACAGTCGAGTAATGCTTAAAATGAATGACTACTAGTCGACCAGAAAAATCTTTAGTCGAGGGCAGCCCTAGTCTTTACTGAAATATGTAGTAGAAAACCCATTAAAGGTTTTACGTTAGTTAAAAAATCCACATAGTTTTATGCATTTTTTGGACTATGGGGGGTGCCATTATTTTGATGATATTTTGGTGAAATGGTTACACTCTATGAGCTACTGACATTACCTGTTGCTATTTATAGCAACACAACTCAGAATACACAACTTGGAAAATAAAATACTGATATGATGACCACAGCTACTGAAAGAGCTTACAAATGGTGATAAATATAAGCGTAGACCATCGATTTTCCCCACAAGAAGTCTAAATGCCCCCAGATATTGAGTGAAATCGGTGCTAAGAAACTCCTTCAAGGGCTGCAGCACCATGACAAGCGTCGACGTGTTTACATCCTGCAAGGATGGCATCTAGCGTTTCTTGTCTCTGCCATTTGTAAGCTCTTTCAGTAGCTGTGGTCTACTAAAAGCCTCAAAGTCATTAGGGATAAAGTGGAGAGAACAAAGATGCGGGTCTTTAGGAAGTTTTTTTTTTTGTCTACAGCCATCTTCCCATTCTTTTCTCCTCTTCTAGGAAAGCAGTGAAGACTTACATCGATTCTGTTGTTGCCCTTCGACTGAATATTACAACCAAAATCACATGTGGAATCCTATCAGTATTTTATTTTCCAGGTTGTGTTGCGGTAAAATTAGCAACTGGTAGTGCCAGTAGCTTACGGAGTGCAACCATTTCACGTTATCAAAATAATGGCGCCCTCCATAGTCTAAAATATGTATGAAATGATGTGCATTTTTTAAATAATGCAAGTTATTTAAGGTTAGGCGAGGTTCCCTTTAAAACACTAAAAGTCCATTTCACTCTTCCGCATAAACGGTACAGTGAAATATGTTGTTCATATGTAACTTAATATAAGAATATAACTTTTTGTACAAATACTCAGGTATAATAATCACATCTCTTTCTCTAACAGAAGCAGAGTCCTACTGAGCATGTGTACAGTGTGTATCATCAGTCCAGCTTATTTCTGATTGGAGTAATTGAGTGTATTTCATTCGCTCCAGTCACCCCAACACCCATTACGGAGTCAAGCGAGCGGTAAGCCAGAAGTCTATGTACTCATAAAACAAAGCTGCAGTAGATTTATTTCACAGACATGATTAACTGCACAGGAAAACTGTGACTAAATGTTGAAATGAGCATTTTCGAGACTCTGAAGTGAAGAATTGGGCCGTAGAGTATTATCGTTGCTGTATTTCATAGTACAAGCGTGTTCCATACAGCAATTCTTCATTAGACTCACGCCAACATTAATTACATCGTCTGTATTTAACTTGAGTAATATGTTAATAGTCTGTGCCATTAAACACACATCCGTAAATCAAAGAAAGTCCTTGGTCGGCTGGTGAGACGATCTTTGAGATATGGTTCTGAAGCCGTGTAGATGATGGACCAGGAGTTACTCCTCTCGTTGCCTGCTCCTGGTTACTCAGATCTGCCAATGACTTTGTGGGTTCACTGAGATACCAGCATCTCTCATCAGCTCTCAGTTCACTTCTGACTACATTACTCAAACCATATGTGGGGTGAAGATGTAGACAGGGTGTCGCTGACTGAGGAATCACCTTGAATCACAGTGGTGTAAGTGTTACTGGAGAATTAGAGCCTAAAGTCTAGATAGTCTCTCAGAGTCTGACAGTATAAAGACATGCTTATTCTGACCAAGTACCAATGGGATTGTAATGGGAAGAATGAGTAGAACAAGGTCCATAATTAATGTCACACCAACAAACAATCTGTTACATATCTGTAATTTGTGTATCTGGGTGTTGATTTTGACAAAAGATGCATTTTTGATTTTCAGTCAGTTTGATACTCAGTTATCTACTGTACAGCATATTAAATGGACTGTACTTCCATCACATACTTCATGTATATCAAATTAATTGTGCCGTCTTTCCTGACTAAAGTGTAGTCTGCTTTGCTTGTTTGTTTGTATGGAGGATATCAGGTTGTGTAAGCCTTTTGAGTTGAGTAACTGTACAGCGAATAGAGGAAAGACAGAACCATATATTGATCAGAGATGGAAATATGCTTCCTCCTCCCAGTTTCCTTTCAATCTCTCCATCTCTCTTAATTCAGTCTTAGTGACCGCATTACCCAGAGTGTTTACTGATCAATTCGAGATTTGATTTACCACAAAACCAACAAATCTGTAGATTCACGTAAATGTTATTAGTGCTACTCAAGTTTGCAGTGAGAGTCTCATTCGCTTTTATTCGTCCTCGATTAGATTTGACAATGAGCTAGCTGCGCTGGTCCATTAGCGCTGCGTAAACAAAACAAGTGCTTCAAAGTGTGAGTGCAGCTCTTTCCCAGAAAATAAGAATGAGTTAGACAAAAGTCTTTTTGCTGAAGATTTATTTGGTTATGTGGATGTAGGAGAAAAATTATTATGAAAGTAAATGAGTGTTTCTTCAACTTTGGGCACTTGGGATTGATTTTGTGCAGTTGATCAACTTTTGGTTTTTAATGTTATTAAGGTTAAATTAAGTCTGTAGATTTTAATTATTTGTATAGATTCTATAGTTTTGACACCTTGCAAAAAGATGACAATTCATTATAAAACGAATAATTATAACATTTAAAACATTAAAACTATGATCATCTAAAAAATATTCATAATCCATTTCCAAATTTATTGTATGAAAGTATATTTTTGTTCACATATTGTATGATATTGTTAATTTATTCATTTAAATACATGTTATTATATAGTTGTGTCCTTACTTCCTTTACAAAACTTTGTTTTATTGTCGTAAAAGTGTAGTAAACATGTTTTTTTTTTTTTGGTGTATTGATTACCATTTGTACAGTATAACCACAGTTGTACTACAAATACCATGATTAAACTATGGCCAGTGTAGCAATTCCATGGTTAATTTGTGGTTATCATGGTTTAACTATAGTAATCATGTTTTTTGGGTTTAATTTTTAGTAAAAACCGTGGTTAAGTGTCGTTAGGGTTCCTCCATGACCCAAAATTTGACCTTTTAATAAAGAGTTAATAAAATATAAGCACAGTTTTACTACAAATACCATGGTTAAACTATAATCAGTGTAGCAAATCCATGGTTAATTTGTGGTTCTCATGGTTTAACTATAGCAATCATGTTTTTTTTTGTTTAATTTTTAGTAAAAACCATGGTTAAGTTTCATTAGGGTTCCTCCATGACCCAAAATTTGACCTTTAATAAAGAGTTAATAAAATATAACCACAGATTTACCACAAATGCCAAGATTAAACTATGGTTAGTGTAGCAGAACCATAATTAGTGGTTCATTTGTGGTTACCATGGTTTAACTAAAGTTTAACTATTTGTAGTAAATCCATAGTTAAGTTTCATCAGGGTTCCTCCATAAAATATTTTTATTGCACTATAGATATTTTTCAAGATTTTATTTTGTCAATTCCTGAAATGGTTTAATTGTATTTAACCCTTTAACTGCCACTCCCATTTTTGAACATAGATGTGAAAATGCACTATTCAGACTTAAAGGGTTACTTCACCCCAAAATGAAAATTTTGTCATTAATTACTTACCCCCATGTTGTTCCAAACCCGTAAAAGCTTTGTTCGTCTTCGGAACACAACTTAAGATATTTTGGGACCGGGAATTTTATGAAGCAACGAGAACACTTTTTGTACGCCCAAGAAAAAAAAAAAACGATTTTATTCAACAGTTCGTCTCTTCCCCGTCAGCGTAGTGCCATTTTGGAGAGTATCCACTGGATGCAAACTGTGTACGCCGGAAACGCTGTTTTCGTAAATATACGAAGAAAAAGTATCTGTGTAGTGCAGCTGACACAGAACGGCATACGCAGTTTGTGTCCAGCAGATACTCGCCAAAATGGCGCTACGCTGACGCGGAGGAGACGAACTGTTGAATAAAATTGTTATTTTTTTCTTTGAGTAAAATAAGCATTCTCATCACTTATTGCAGATGGACTATTTTGATGATGTCTTTCATACTTTTTTGGGTCTTGACAGTAATATTAACCTGGCAGTCAATGGGACAGTCAAAAGCCTCCTGGTTTTCATCTAAAATATCTTAAATTGTGTTGCAAAGACGAACAAAGCTTTTACGACTTTGGAACGACATTGGGGGTAAGTGATCAATGAAAATAAAAATTTTCAGCCAATTTATAATTTCTTATGATATCTAAAGCATCATAGGGAAAAGGGCAACAAGGAAAGTCTTTTTGTGACAAAGGTCAGAACTCCGGTTATGATGTAGATTTTTTTTTTTTTTAAGGTGCACTGTTGTCATAAATTAATCTATTACTTTTCCTACATAATTTGTAACACAAAACAGTGGTAAAATATCTATTTAGGAGTCTTAGACCTTTCCAACAATGTAGATTTTGTCATGATTAGATTGGTATTTATTTGTAATATGGGAAAGAAACGTAGGCGTCCCATATACGGGATGGTGACAGTTAGGGGGTTAAAATAAATAAACTTTTAGCTACTACATTAGAATTAGCAAGAGAAAACAATTGAGTGTTTTATTGCATAAATAACATAGTTGCATAGTTAACGAACAAATGTAACTAGTAAGAATGTGAAATGTGTTTAACAAGAGTATTTTCTGAAAGGGCCAAAATTGCCTATAATTCCAGAAACACGCAAATATGGCAACATTTCTAGTGTTAAACAAATTACATTAACAAATAAAGTTTTCAAGACATCGCCAAGTACAAACCCAATAAAGTGCATGAAGAATTTATAGCAATAAAGTACAAGTGTTACTGCTCCCTTAACATTACTACAAACGTCTGTTGCGTATGACCAATTGACTGAGACCTGTAATACAATCATGGGGGGAAATTAGTATTCTCCGGACTCCAGAAATTAAAACAAAAAGGAAAACCTGAAGCAATAAATTGTCATGCAAACAGACTATTTTAAAAGTCAAATGGCCCTCATTATGACCACCCAAGAACTAGGTGTCATTTCGCTGTACTGAAAATTTTCACAGAAGCATACGAGTTCTGCCTTATTGACCACACACGTAAGTGTAATCGTAAAACAGGGAAGATATTAAAAGGAGTAAAATAACACATTTCCTTGAAAGGTTAGCAATAATGGAAGGTTCTTTTGAAATGAACACTGTATCCGGAGTCTGCAGCCCTCCAAGGTTTGCCCTCGCACTTCCAAAGCAAGCAATCCAAGAATATCAGATCCCTGCTCAAATCTTTCCCAACAAAGAAAGAACCATTTCAGTGACATTAAATGTGACATGAGCACAAACTTTAGCAAAAGAAGGAAAAGTGCTCAAGTTCAGGAGTTGATTTTTGCATTTGCTGGTGGGATCCTTTAAAGATAACTCATCTGCAGTGTAAAAACGTAGTAATTGAGATAACGTTTATTCTATTTACGTAACAAATATCTATCTATTAGGGATGCACAATATTATCGGGATATCGGAATTGGCCGATAATGACTTTAAATGTAAATATCTTCATCGCCTGAAGTGAAAAATTATGCCGATATGTCTGCTAATAAGAAAAATAACTCAAACGTGCTCAGGGTGTGTTAGTGATTAGATCACTTCAGCAATGTGGCTGTTTTGCCTGGATGATAATTAGATTCACTGTTTTGGATGGCTGCATTTAATCTAAGAATGCATGTACATAATGTACATAATCACTTCTAAATTATATTACATTCTAAATACTAGGTTATTTTTTTAAACAAATTGTGAGCTCTAAAAAAATTTCAGAATTTTTACAACTCTTTTGCTTTAGACAATATTCAAATGTTAAATCTCAAAATAAAATGTTAAGGTTACCAGTGCATCTTTATGAAAAAAAAAAAGCAGTGATTGATATATAGTTTATTATAGTTATTTTCAAAGCTTCAGTGTACTGTCATTATAAAAGAACTTCATTATTGTTTATTTTATTCTAACAGATAAGTTCTTGTGGAAAAACTCCAAAATTAAAAATATTTAAAAAATATTATTATAAAAATTTCCACACAGGAGAGACTTGGTGTTGTTTCCAAACAAAAGGAAATATATTGGTATCGGCATCGGCTCTTGGCCAAAATAAGTTGAAAAATATCTGCATATTGGATATCTGCAAACATCCAATATCGTGCATCCCATCTATCTATCTATCTATCTATCTATCTATCTATCTGTCTACCTATTAATAAAATGCGGCCTGGTTGTAGGTTACATTCTAAAAAAAAATGCTGGGTTAAATACAGTCCCCCACTAGGTGAAATATAGAAAAACTTTGTGACAGGGTTGTTTTGACCCGGTTTTAACCCAACCTTCTGGGTAGTTTTATTTAGCTCAACTATTGTTTGAAAATTGCTATATGGCTGGGTTAAAATGAACCCAAAATACAATGTCAATTAAAAATAAAACACATTGATTATGCAATAATCAAAAGGTGAATGTTTAAAAGAATGTTTATTATTGAATTATTATTTATTCAATATATTCATACATTTTCATTTATTGAGCATAAATGTTAATATCCAGCCTATTTTGGGTTCATTTTAAGCAAGAAATATAGTAATTTATAAGCAAAAGTTGAGTTAAATAAAACATTTATCCCAACCGCTGAGTCAAAATTACCCAATCACTGAGTTTGTCTATATTTCACCCAGCGTTTGTGCGTTTTGGGTTGTTCTTAAGCATTTTTAGTGTAACAACTTTCTTTATTTTTTATTTTTTTAATATTCAGCAGAAGAAAATAAGGTATGTAAAGTACAAAAAAGTAAATGTATTTTTAAATTTTATGATTAGATGAACATTTAAAAAAATAAATAAAATTGTAGACTTAATCAAAATGCTATGTTGTGAAAACATGAACTATAAGATGTGATGTGTGAAGAATTCTTTTTTAATAATAATGTCATTATTTAAATGTAGTATTTTAATTTACATACAGTATAAAACACAGTAGATGGCATTTGTAGAACAGTTTTTAAACATCATGCCGCACTGGTACCGGATTGAAATCAGAATGCAATGTTGTGAAATTTTGTAAAAACATTAAAGAGCTTAAAGGCTTGATTTCTGAAGAACAGAAAAATCAGACTAAACTTTTCTCTTTTTTTATCATAACATCATAAATGCATTTTATGACATTTTATGACATTTTTGCAATTTTTAACATTTTAAAAACATTGTGCTGTGACAGTACCGGATTGAAACTAAAATGTAATGTTGTGAAAACATCTTGTTCATGCTGGGATACTACTCTCTAAATTTGGAAAACGTCCTTCACCCATTGTTTCCCTACCAATGAAGCTTAGTAATACTAACAGAAAGGTGTAAATTATGCGTGAAACTGTGAACTCCTGAAAAGCTGGGTTTTATTACAGGAACTATAATATTTTGTGAGACATGAGCTGGTCAGATTCAGCATCTTGCTTGAGGTAAAGGCAGAAGTTAACCAAACCGAGAAATTCCCCTAAGTTTATTTTTAGCGGCGCTTGGTACATTTTGCATGCCTAAATAAAAACACAGCCTTTTTTTTCTCGTCATGCTTTTCTAAATGTCAAGAAGAGGAAAAATACTTCTATTTGTAGTTAAAATTAAGTCTGGTTTGAAAGAAGACATTTGAGGGAAAGGAGAAAAACTCCCAAGGTGTTTAAACTGTCTTGCATATGGTCATTTGCACAGGGTCAGTCGTTTGAGGAACAGTCAGCAAACAGTCGAGCAAATATATATGTTGGATCCTGCCTTAAAGCGTTCCCTTCTGACCCAAATGAGCATCTTATTAAATCAGTGACAGGCTCATAACAAAATAGGCCAAATCTTTAATCCACTTTCTTAATATAATACACCGTAATGACATCCAAACTAATTAACGTTCCAATACATTTCCAGTCATCTGCGATTATCATCAGGTTTTACTCCACAGGCTGACTTCCTTATACCCACAAGCCAACACTAGCCGAAGGGGTGTCGGCGTTACTGTTGAATCATGATCTCTCAGGGCGATAAAACCGTCTGTTAGTATCTGAACACTGAGGATTGAACAGACCACCAGAATGGAGGATTGTTGGCACCGAGGCAGACTCTTTGGTGAGCCCATTAAATCATCTTTGCCTGGTTCCATCTCAATATAGCAGCAGAGTAAATATTTGAGTAATACTTACTGAAGGTACAGCTCTGGGTTCGGGCCAAAATCACCACTACAGGCAAAATGACTGAATAGGGAGCATTCAGTATAGCCACCGATCATCACAGAATTCAGCATGTCTGTGTCCCGGGAGTAAACCGAAATAAAATGACGCTGGTCCTGCTTTTGGGGCTGTGGGTAACAAACTAATCAGGCAAAGGCCGTCGGCTATTCTTTGATGAAGAATGGGTAGCGAGGTGAAGATGGGGTGGTGTTTCTCTTACACTAGACCAATAGCGTTAATGCTTTAGTTTACATTAAAGCTAATATTATTTAAAACGCTTGATGAAAACTGGAAAAATGTATCCACCTTATTTTGCACAGCAGAAGTGTTTTCTGACTTCTTTTTCATTAGCTGCTATAGGTATATAACTAGCCCTTTTGCATCAATATAAAAAAGTTACACATAGATCCTTAGTGGACAGAAAACTGTCAGACTGAGCACAGACTTAAGTTTGGTCTCATTTTAAAGAAGACCCATGGCAGAAGTAGAAAAAGGTTAAAAAGTGAAACCAAAAAAAAAGTTGTAGACGTTTAATTTTTGAAAATGCTTTATTAACAAATGTTTTATATAAAATATATATTTTATTAAACATGCTGAACTCCACACTTGCTAGAAAATCAAAGACATAAATTCAAACAAGTTGTGTTCCAAATTTAAAGTAGATATCTCAAAAAATGAGATTTAGTTTAGGCGCAGTACCAAATTTTTCCCATTAGATGCCAGCAAAACTCCGCTGGTGCACACAGTGGTTGGATTTGTGATTTGCAGTTGTTTTTCTCACTCAAATATTACAAGCACACACACAATTATTTATTTATTTATTTTTTTTTAATGACCCACATACAGACCGCACTCTGACATCCATACCAACACACCCACACAATTATGGCTGCATTATTTATCCAATTGGCTCTATAATATGCAGAAGCAGAAAACAGGAATGAAGCAAGTATTTGCTTTATTGGCCAAATCTGAAAAAATGACACCATCTGGTAAAAAACAAAATGGTAAAAAATTTAATTTCGAAGCCTTGCCAACAGAATAAAAGTCTATTAAAGGGGTCATCGAATGCTAAGTTCACTTTTACATGCTGTTTGAACATTAATGTGTGCTGGCAGTGTATGTACAAATCTGCCCTGTAATGGTAAAAATGCATGCAGTGGTTTTTAATTAATCTGTAAAAGTAATATCTCCTTTTTCAAATCGAGCCATTCTCAGATGCCTGTCGTTGTTGCATCACACCCAGAGAGGCCGCTCCCACGATAGTTGATTGACATTAGCATTTTACCTCAGACCAGTTGTAATAGTCCAACCTCTATGTTTTGATGCTGGAGCAGGGATGTAAGGTAGACAAGAATTGAGCGATTGAGGTGTTGTGTTGCTGGATTTAATAATGAACGTAGTGGTCGTCATTTAAATGGGACTGTGATTAAAAATAGCAGTTTTAATGGGTTTTGATGGGGACATTTTTGTCCCAAACCAGTGTGTTTCTGATTGTGATTAAAAAAAAAAAGGATTAAATGCCAGTTTGCAATATCAAGAAGCATAACTGTTTTTGTACAGCTAAAATAACTGGAAATCAGTGACACCAGATGCACATTTGCACATTTAAGTTACAAATGGCCATGTTAAAAATTTTGGTGTGTCTTTAGATCTTGTTCAGTGATGGAAATAACTAACTAAAAGTAATGGTGGTACCAACTCAACTTTATTTTTCAGATGTGTGGAAGTTAAAGTTTAATTTTTTCCAAGTTATCACTACTGAATAAAGTCTGATTCATTTTAGTGAACTGGTTTGTTTTAGGGTATCGATTTAGGCAGTTCATTGCAGTAAAATGATTTAAAAAAAAAATGGAATCACTGATTAATACAAGTCATCACTCAATAGTGTTCATGACAATCGCAATGCTTTAATTGTTCTATTTATGTAGCATAGTAAACTTTAGTAGTGCGGCAGTTGTTTTTAAATTACTGCGACCAAAGTCTGATTCATTTTAGTGAATAAGTTTGTTCAGATGGTCTGTTTTAGAGATACGGTTTGTTTCGATGTTTTATTTCAATAAACTGCCAAAAAATAGATTCATTGATTAAGTGTTCACTACAATCAAAATGTTTCAATTGTTCTGTTTATGTAGCACTGTAAAGTTTTCAGTAGTGTGGCAGTAACCCTGTTGATTTAAGATTTACCAGGTTACCACAACCAAACAAAGTCTGATTCATTTCATTGAATCAATTTGTTTGAATGATTTGCTTTGTTAGATTATTCATATCAGTAAAATAGTTTTAAAAAAAATTTATTCACTGATTCATTCATGAATAGTCACTTAATAGCATTTATTACCATCACTGCATTTTTATTGTTCTTTTTGTGAAGTGCAATAATTATTTAGCTAAATGCTCCTGTTCATCAAGTGGGTTTTTTTTACTTTTAGCTGTTAGTTTAATGATTTATTAAAATCATTTTGTAATTTATATAAATTAAATGTGACCCTGGACCACAAAACCAGTCATAAGCAGCATGGGTATATTTGTAGCAATAGCCAACAAAATATTGTATGGGGCACAATTTTTCTTTTATGCCAAAAATCTTAAGGATATTAAGTAAAGATCATGTTCCATGAAGATATTTTGTAAATTTCCTATCGTAAATATATCAAAATTAATTTTTGATTAGTAATATCCATTTCTAAGAACTTCGTTTGGACAACTTTAAAGGCAATTTTCTCAGTATTATAGATTATTTTGCACCCTCAGATTCCAGATTTTCAAATACTCGGCCAAATATTGGCCTATCTTAACAAACCATACATCAATGGAAAGCTTATTTATTAAGCAATTTTGTCCCTTGTGACCCTAATGACTGGTTTTGTGGTCCAGGGTCACATATAATCTGAAAGTTATCTAATTTCTATGTTGTCCAATAATAATGTTGTTAAATAATATCAGTGCATATGGCTGCATTTTTGTTATTGGTTTGTAGTGTGACTAACTTTGCGATTTCTTTAGCATAGTGCTCTGTGGCTTTTATTTGGTCCAATATGTGCATAACTCATTATCAAAATATTTGTGCAAAGGAGGCTTAGCAAACTCTTTACTCATGTACACAAGAATGCTGAATAAGCACGTTTTGACCCAGACTACCTCAAAGTGTTCATTTCATCAACATGTTTTGTGACGGATGTGTCTAAACTTAAACCTCTAATCATATTGTCTGCTATTTTTAGAAGCAGAATGTTTATAGCTTTGCAATTCTGACATGCATTGCAGCGTAGTGGAGTTCTATACATTTCTGTATCAGTTTTTAGATTCTGTTCTTGATTTTTTTTTTTTTTTTTTTTTTTTTTAAATGATCCCTGCTGTCAGATTTTAAACATTTTCTTTAGGATTTAGAATTCAAATTGACCAAGAGTAAAGGCAGTTAAAAAATATGCAACCAAACACAAAACATGGATCAGATCGGCAACATGACCCAGAAATTCTGACTCACTAATGAGTCAGATCGAACTCCAACTCTAAACATTAAAATTGAGGATGGGGAGCTTCAGTCACATTATGGGACTCATTGTTTTACTACCAACTATAAATGCAGCCCTCATGTGAAGAGGCCAGAGCTCTGTCATCCAGTCTCAGACAGAGATGTTTTTGTTCACATTATTGTTTACTGCACAGTGTAGATCACAGTCACATAAGGCTGGTTTCTTTGTCAAAGTGAGCACATCTTTCTATCTATCTATCTGTCTCTATCTATCTATCTTTTTGAACTTGACATCAAAATAATTTTAAAATTTAATTTAAATTGAATTTTTTTTAGGTAATATTTGCACTTAATTCTGATCAGTTTGATTAATGAATCCTCATACACCACTATTCAAGAGCTTGGGTTCAATACTTTTTCAATTTTTTTTAAAGAATCTAAAACTTTTATTCTGAAAGGACATATTATTGATCAAAAGTGACAGTTAAGACATTTGTTACAAAATATTTAAATTTTAAATAAACGCTGTTCTTTTGAACTTTTTATTCATCAGAGAATCCTGAAAAAAGTTATGAAAATTCATCCACACAGCTGTTTTCAAAATAAATAACAAAAAAATATTTCTCAAGCAGCAAATCAGCCTGTTAAAATGAATTCTGAAAAATCATGTGACACTGAAGACTGGAGTAATGATGCTGAAAATTCAGCTTTGCATCACAAGAATAAATTACATTTTTAAAAATATTCAAATAGAAAACGGTTATTTGAAATTGTAATAATATTTCACAATATTACAGTTTTAACTGTGTATTTGATCAAATAAATGCAGCCTTGGTGAGCATATAAAACATCTTTCAAAAACATTATCCAACTTTTGAATGGCAGTGTATAGAAATAATTTGTTGAACATTTGCTAGAATGACATTTCTATACTTGACAGCTGCAGAAAAACTTAGTTAAAGCTGAAGTGTGTAAATCTTACCCCAACAAAAAAATTTAGATTGTCTGAAAAAATAATAATTGTTTTCAAACAGGTTTCCCTAAGCGTTCTTTTTTTAATTCATAATTATATATGTATGTATCAAGACATTTTGTCGTCTTTTGCGATTCTTGAGATCTGTAAAAGTCTGTCTGCCTTAAGTGGACATGTAAAGCTATTCGTAAATCCCGAAGAAGGAAAATAGATGGATGTACATGTACATAGGTAGCTCCTAATGCCCTCCAACACGTAATTAGACTTGTGAAGGAAAGTTTGGAAATCAAGTTTCCAAACTTTGGAAATGAAGTTCCCCAGAGACTCTGGCGTTTTGAACTGCTGTGTAGGTAGACTCGTGTTTATACTGGATGGGATTCTTGATTAAAATGGCAGAGAGTAAAAAATTGCCTGAGTTTGCAGTGGTTAGGCCACCAAACTAAAATATCTTCTTTAGCAAAATAATGTTGTTTCGCTGTTTCTTGCCTTTTTTTTATTCTTTCGTTCAACAATTTTGATTTAATTTCAGCTCTAGGAGTTATTTTTAATGCATGTTGTGCTTGTAACTGTGCCATTCGATATTAAACATCCCCTCTGCCCACCCAAACCCCCCCCCGTCCTACGCTGAGGGCGATTTTTATTTTCCTTCCAAGCTGCAACTCCAAAAACAGTCGAGCAGACACCACAAGAAAGGCCCTCTAGGTCACTGGAAGATGTAGACTCACCATTGGACGGCAAAAGAAAAATATCTACTTTCATTCAAATTATACCTTACAGACCATACCGAACAATTCACATCAAATATAAACATCCTTTTGGAAATATTACTTCACATATTGAGTTTCTCTCTCCATGGATGTGCCATGGACTTTCTAGAGGCTGAACAGCATTTCACGAGTATTTCTTCTTCTCTGTAATATGGCGGATCGTCTTAATATAGTAGATCCCCACCTTCAACGATGCTCAATATTTGTATTTGTAGCTCCTGCCAACAGGAACTGCTTGCAAGTGGTGTTTGTTTCCTATAAAAGCATGTTAATTCAGAGGCGGCCACAGTGTAAACTAGCCTGGCGTTTTACAGATGTAGCCTGTTAAACTAAATCACTGTACCTGCCTGTTCGTTTCATATGGCTACGGGCAGAATTTCGAGCCAAGTCTTAACGTGTGTGTATATATATGATCTCTGTTATTGCAAATTTATTTTTAACATTTTGAAAACATTCTGCCTGCCAAATTGGTCCTTCATTATATGGCGTTCATTTTAAATATTATATCTAAAATTAACTACCTTGATTGACTTAGTAGGGAAAAACAGTTTGAAAAAATTCTTAAATTACAAATTAAATATGAATTCATACTTATTAAAAAAAATAATTTCTTCATATTTATTATTTGTGAGTTTTTATTTATGAAATAGATGCTGTGGTCAGCATCTAATTAGGTATCTTATGAAATTTCTGCATTTTTATATATTTTTATTAAATGTTATTGTTCAGGATATGTTTAGAGTCAATAAATTTATACTTGGCAATTATTTATCAATGCTTTTGAATCAAAAGTGACAGTAAAGACATTTATAATGTTACTTAAAAGCTGTTCCTTTGAGCTTTCTATCCATTAAACATACAAACAAATAAATAAATAATGAGTTAAAAAAATTATAAAAAAGATGAGTTAATTAAAGGTTTTTAAGCATATTAGAATGATTGAAGAATCATGTGACACAGAAGACTGGAGTAATGATGCTGAAAATTTTGAATTGTAATAATATTTCACAATATTACTGTATTTTTAATCAAATATCCAGCCTGGATGAGCCTAAGAGAAAAACAGAACCTAAATTTATGAACAGTGGTGTTTACAACATTTTTTTTTCATGAACATTTAATGACATCAGGTGACAATAATGACGTTGGTTGTGCTACCGAAAAGTAGCACATTGTCATATTTAGATGCATTCGGTTATAGAGACAATGCTAATATTTAAATGAGTGTAATGCATTTGTGATGTGGTTGTGAAGAGAGAAAAAAATATTTACACAAGAATTAGTAATAAGCTTTGAGCCGCTGGGTACGCCTGAATAATGTTAATGCCTTTCATAATGAGCTATTGAAATGGCAGTTTCTGAAGCATTTAAAAGTTCAGTTAAAAGTCCTTCAAGGTATATAGATGTTTTCCCCCAGCAAGTCCATATGTCACATAATTTTATGCAAGCAAAACAATAGGTGTGTTTATAAGCTTAGCCTACTTGTTTATCATGTAACTTTGAAAATGTAACTTGTCAAGCTACAAGCTCGTCATGATCTAATATAGTAATTACAGTTAATACCTTTTCAAAGTAGTTTCCCTAGTGAAAAATAAATATACTGAAATGTATTCTGAAATACATTTATTTCATGCTACGTATACTACAAATACATTTACCTGTTATGCGCTTAATTGCGCTGCAGTTGTACTTTCAGTGTGCTAAACTGGTATACTTTTGTATAATTTTGTACTTTGTGCAAAAGTAGTGCTGAAGGCCAACTAAAGATATACTTAAGTATATTTGGTTGTGCTAATGTGGAACTATTGCAAGTATACTTTAGGTACGCTTCAAATATTTGAAGACAGATATTATTTAAGGATAATACAATCCTCATCAATAGTGACATTTCATTTCATTACAATTTTTATATCAGTAAGTCTTGAGCAAAATGTCAGTAAATATGTGAACAGACTTTATACTTAGTACAAAATAAATGTATTTTAAATCTATTAGTTTTTTTACGAGGGTTGCTACACATATCTGTATTAAACCTGAACTAGAATTTACCTAATTATTTTATATCAAGAGTAGTAATGCAATTCTGCACAGTGAGTCAGTTAATCTTTTTTTCCACTGCTTCATTGAGCACCAGGTCACTCGGCTCTAAAGCTGCATGTACAAAACAAAATGACGCATAAACCAACAATGTCTCATTTTGTCACGTAACACCACTACTTGTTGGGGGGAAAAAGTTAGTGGAAAAACTACACTGTTTTGAACAAGCTGAGCTATTGTTACACTGTGGTTTAACTAGTTAAATGCCGTACGCTGCAAAAAAATATTTTTTTACTCTGTATTATTGCTTGGTAAATATCAAAACATCTTTTAATCAAGGTAAATGTACATGAGAAGCAAGATGACATCAGATTTAAGTCTTGTTTTCTAAAAAAAAAAAAAAAATCTTTTAAGTAAAAGTGCACTTAATTTTGATACATTTTTCAATATTGTGATGTCTTAAATATGTCAAGTAAATGTATCTTGATTTAGATATTTTTTATATATTTGCTCTGGAAAACCAAATCATTTTTCGCAACAAGGTTCATTTTGGGCTGAAATGAAATATCTGACAGATTCCATACATTCCAGACTTTTGATAGAGTCTAACGACAGCATTCTTGATCTGTTTAAACAAATACCTACAAGCAGGATCATAGAGCCGCCCAGAGCCACTGCCAGGCAAACGTCTGCCTGCCGTGTGAAACCAGTGAGTCACAGAGCGTGATAGTGGTTTGTCACATGCTCATCTTCACACACCCGGCTGTCAGGTACCGAATAATGTATCGCCTCTTACAGGAATCCCTCATTTGGAGAACAGAGAGGCCGACTCATTCACACACGCACGCGCATTTCGGTGCCAGGCGTATGTTGCGTCTTTATGAGTAAGAAACTGAAAGAAGAGACGCACACCTCCGTGTTATGAGCAGCTCTCCTCACATCACCTCGGGGTCAGCGGAGACAGGCTGCAGCACGCCAAGCGACTGAGAAGGATGGAGAGGTAGAAAGAGAGAGGCGCGCACATGTTGGAGAGGGAGACGCTCGGCATTCACGCCCCCCTCCGAAGCCTCATGACTCACAAGGGGTGAGCAGCAGCAGCAGCAGCAGCAGCATCACACCCACCCCTTCCCTCTCCAGTGCCAGGAAGAGCCGGCGATCCACGCGTCTCCAGAAGAAGGAAAACAGAGGAAGGCAGCGGAGGAAAAAAGTTGGCCCACACGGCTCCGGTGATGTCACAAACATGTGACCATGCTTCTCCAGTGACAGTGTTCTGAGGGAAAGAAAAAAGATTTTTTAAAGGCTCGTGCCTCTTTGGGTTTGTGTGAAGGCTCCGCTCACCTCCCGAGCAACCACAGAACCGCAGAAAAGTTCGGCTCGGGATTTTTGCACGGCGGCGCGTAAATGGTTAACTGTCGCCGGTCAGCTTCAGGTTTGAGGACCGCACCAACCAGTAAGTACGCTTCAACCGCACTATCCTCTGCAACGAGCTTGGCTCCGTCCTGTCCAATAAGGCGACAGATTTTTGCATTTTTTCCTAAACCAGAACTGGTCATTACTTGTGGTCATGAAAATAGTTGATACAAAAACGCATTTCTTGTGGATGTTTTTTCCTTTTTTGCATCTTCCCCTGGCACGCCGCGCACGCCTCTTAGGTTGAGGCGTCAAGGGTCACCGAAAACCGCAGAGAAGCGAAATTTGGGCAACCATGGCATCCAACAGCCTCTTTAGTTCTGTGACCCCATGTCAGCAGAACTTCTTCTGGGGTAAGTGCCCGAGGTTTTCACCCTCTTTTCGACCGTGCGGTAGAGTGTATAATAAGGATCTGCGTTTTGAGAAGCAACAATCATGTGTTGATGTTTACAAACAGTCGCTTAGGCCAAGCCTGACTGCGTGTAGGAGCCGATGTACTGTAGATGGAAAGATCAGTTGCTGGAGTGTCATTTTCAGCGTAATGCATGCTTTTTGGGATGTGTGTCAAAAAGCAGGGGTGTGAAAGCTAATATAAAAGCAAATAAGTGAATGTTTGACATTGACTGTTAGTTTAGTGGGTGTGTACAAGCTGAAAGCCAAGAAGGGTTACAGTTGAGAAAACCACCTTAAACTCTTCAAAAGTTGAGAAATGCACTAGATAGTCTGTGCAAAATGGATTTAATTCAAATTATCGTGTACACAACGCTTGCTAGCATTTTATATATGTGCAAAAAGTTTTTTTTATTGCTGTGCCACTGCTCCAGATTTTATTTATAGATTTATTTGTTTATTTTTTTAGTGCTTGTGCAGAAATATACTGTTTAAGAATGTCTGAAATTTTATAACAGGCAAGCACAAATCCATATTGTGCATAAGGAAATGTGGCTTTCTCATGTCATGGAGCAAAAGTAAGAGAGCCCATTCATTCTGATCTATGGCTTTTGCCGAATCCTCCAAAAGAAATGTTGTAAAGCCGTTTTCAAGTCTGAACGTCTGCTTTCCAAACACAGCTGTGCGAGGCCTGTTTCCTCAGCACACGTGCTGTTCTCTGCCGTCCTCGCGAAGCCGAGAGCCACTTGCAGCAATCAGTGCCTTCTATTAGCATGTTAACCTCTGACCCTCGGCGTGCTCCCAGGGGTGAGACTAGACCAGGATGAGAACGGGACGGGGGAAAGCTTAACGCCTGCTGTAGGGCAGCATGTCTTGATTGTGGTTAGTGCAGATATGCAGAGTAAAAGCCCACCTGAGACCCTCACTTTGTTCAGTTTCTGTGTGGTTTTATTGCGAGAGGAACAGTAGATGCTTGGCTTAAATTCTCAGTGATTTGCAATATTTTTTTATGCTCAGGGAGCATAACGCTTTAGATTTGGTGGATAATTGCCTTCTGATTCCAGATCTGTTTGATCTGAACCATCAGAACCCTCATGATCTGTTTGAGATATTAGAGACAACCAGTTCTGTTTGATAGCTCAAAAAATTGATTTCAACTTGCTTTGTAAGTCCTTCATGAAAGAAATTACTTCTGTGTGTGTTCTTAAGGACCCCAGATATAAATCATGAGTAAACGTAAGAGTTATTTTATAGTATTTTTTTCTACAATATGTTGTTAATGAGGGCATTTTTTATTTATATACATTTTGTTGACTTAATTTTGTGAGTTTGATTCAAATTTAAACCTATTTTTTTTATGTTACCTGTATAATAGATTTTAATTAGGTCAGAGGAGCATATTAGAAAAATATGATGATGAAAATAAAAGGCTAGTTTTGAAGTTAGTAATATTATTTTAAACATACAGCACTGAGGTCTTTGTAAACATTAATGCTTTCAGCATTTGCAAATGTATTTAATAAATGCATTTATATATGTTTAATATGTTTTAAACTTTTCACGTTAATGTGAGCTGATAGATATCACGACCAGTGAAGAAGTAGGCGACAGAAAAGAAACCAGACCCAAACAGACACATTATATTTCATTCAGGCTCCACTATTGAGAGATTTGGATTTAATTAAGTAGAAAACATTCTCTGTAACGCTGCCTAATGGCAGATGGGTGTGGAGTAATTGTCTACATGTGTGGCATGAGACAGACTCGCTAGGTTTCTCCAGGGCATATTTTGTTGCTCATTATCAAAACCGAGCTGTACAGTATTGACAATTATCCCATGGTAGCAATTATCATTTAGTGAAAATGTAAGAGAGGCTTTTAAAAATAAAAAAAACTAAGACTGATGAAAGAAAAGAAGACGGTTTAGCGACAAAGTCCGTAAGCATTCCAGAGAATCCAGGAATCCCAAATAATTTGAGAACAACATCAGACGAGTATTAAAAGGCAGCTTCTGTTGCATGCGTCGTCTGCTCAGATCCCACCGCCCGCCGTCATTCCTGAGACATCTTAAAAGCAAACCAGACTTTGCTTTTTCCAAAGCAGTGCCAGAGCAGGGAAGCCCTCTCATCAATAGGTAATTGAAGCGAGGGGAAAATCTCTGACCCTGAGCTGCTGCAGCAGCTTCTGTAAAGGAGAGAACCATCTAAAAATATCATCAAAGCCATATTCATTTGGTGCTATTTAATTGTAGCTGGCGAGCAAACATGCAATTTTCAACAGCAATTTTTAGATATTGAATGATCCTTGGGGTGTATTCATTCGCTAATAGTCAGGTAGAGCTTTGTGTCTAAATTGCGTCTTTTATGAAAGGACTTTGAGGTTATAATTTCTTCAATCACTGCTGCTTAATTCTAGAGCTGAAATAACATAAATCACAAATGAAAAATCAGTAACAGATATCATTATAATTATGAAAATGAGGCTGGTTTGCTTTTGAGGTGTCATGTGTCAGTCGGTGGTAGGTATCTATCTATCTATCTATCTATCTTACATTCTCACTAAATAATAACTGCTACCATGGGATAATTATGCATACAAAATTCTGTACAGAAACAGCCAGACGTATATATTTGTATTTGTGACTACAAAACCAGTCATAAGGTCAATTTTTTTTTTATACATCATCTGCTTTGTATAGATGTATGATTTGTTATGATATGATAATATTTGGCCGAGATACAACTATTTGAAAATCTGGAATCTGAGGGTGCAAAAAAATTAAAAGGTTGACAAAATCGCCTTTTAAAGTTGTCTTTAATTGCTAATCAGAAATTAAGTTTTGATATATTTACAGTAGGAAATTTACTAAATATCTTTATGGAGCATGATCCTGACTTAATATCCCAATGATTTTTGGCATAAAAGAAAAATCGACAATTTTGACCCATACAGTGTGTTGTTGGCTATTGCTATAAATATACCCATGCAACTGGTTTTGTGGTCCAGGGTCACATTTATTTAGATTTGCACAGTTTGAATTGTAAAGTGAAAGAGAAAAGTCACATGACAGGAAGCAGTGTCGTGATTAGCCGGTTACCTTGTCAATGTTATAATGGCAATCTATGTTCTTTTAATCATTATGATTGAGTCATTATATTGTTAGAGTATTGCATATTAATCTTTAATATGTTTGAAACAATCTAAACCGTGTTCTAATCTAAACAATCTAAACATTTAAACTTGAGAACTGAATTTTTAATGTTTAAATTAGTCTACACTTAAAAATAAAGGTTCTTTACTGGCATTTATGATTCCATGAAGAACCTTGAACATCCACAGAACCTTTCAAATGCAGAATAGGTTCTTTATAGTGGAAAAAGGTTCTTTAGATTTGTTTAAATGTTCTTTCAGTTTTTTTAAGAACTGTTCACTGAAAGGTTCTTTGGGAACCAAAAATGGTTCTTCTATGGCATCACTGCAGAAACACCCTTTTGGAACCATGAAGAACCTTGAACATCCATGGAACCTTTTTAAATGCAGAAAAAGGTTCTTTATAGTGGGGAAAGGCTCTTTTAGATTTTTAAAATGTTCTTCAAAATGGTTCTTTTAAGAACTGCTCACTGCAAGGTTCTTTGGGGAACCAAAAATGGTTCTTCTATGGCATCACTGCAAAAACACGCTTTTGGAACCTTTATTTTTAAGAGTTTAAGCTGAAATTATATGTCCCAAAAGGGCAGATTCTTATAAGATAAATAGGTAAATAAATGATGAATTAGACATATAAATAATAAATAACGCCTGTTAAATTTTGATTACCACGGGTGGGATGTATTATAGTGTCCGACTCTGGCCTTTGATCTTCCAGATGAAGCTGGTAGGAGCTGATGAATGAGAAAAGGAAGAGGTAATTTGATTAATGCACTTAGTCATACAGCTGAAGAGCATGAAACCGATCTCTTTTGTCATGGTCTCAGCATATGCACAGACTGAGCGCCGGAAATGACAAAGGCTGGACATATAGCATCACGATGCAGCAGGTACCATCTCTTAATTTGGTTCAATTACCATCCCACACACTTCCCCTTAAGGGTAGAGGTGTTAAATAGATCAGTTGCACACCTGAAGAGTAGTTTGTTGGCACTGGGACGCCAGTTCTGGCTAAGGACGCCCACACAAGCCTAATGCTGTAATCTGAGCGGCCCAGTGACACGAACAGGAAGAAGTTAAAAAGGCAGGGATCACCTTGCACCTCAGAGCTGGTGCAATAGGATGTCACAGGAGACAAACGGCCAGATCAGACACCACCCATCTGCTTCGGCGGAGACCTTTGTCATCTTCATCATGTTTCCTCCCACACGTTTAAACGCGATAGCTCAATCACACTCGGCACAAAAGGCCCCTATCTGTTGTAAAAAAGAAAAAACCCTCGAATCACTGACGTGCCACCTGCGCTGCGTCCCGCACCGGACCTGAAAAGGTTTCAGGGAGGCGTTCCCGCCTACAGCGGCCCACACACACTTTCACAAAGGCCGAAATGAAATATGCACGCGGCACAAAGCCCAGAGAGAGAAGGAGAGCGCACACCTTGGCACTGCGTTCGGTAATTGCCTTTGATGTCACGCTACCATTGTCCTGGGAAATCCATGCGTGGGGCTGGGATCTTCTTTTCAGCTCTCAATTCACTTTTACTCAACACGTATTCAGAAGGGATATAGAGAGAAAGCCCTTTAAAGTCTTCAAAACAGCACTTTGAACTTTAGTCAAACAGGACAGGTCTTTTACACTTCGACATGTCCTCCTGAGTTTTATTTTAGATGCTCTTTAATGTTCTTTGAATAGTAAGGGTAAATATGCACGGGCAGCAAATGCCAGGCACTTCAAAGCGGTAACATGTAATTACAGCACATTAGTTGATTTGTTGGTGGCGTGCATGTCTCTGTGTTGTTTTGATGTGTATGTGGGAAAAGGAATGTCTGTTCTCTTAGGCAAGAGAATGGCAAAAACACTGATTTAACGAGAAACTTCCCACAGAATTTAAAGCATATTGTGATTTTATTTTTTTTTTAAACATCGGCTCTGTTCCAAAAGGCTGGTGAGCTGCTTCACTGCCTACTTAGAGGGGATCCTAAGCATCAAACGTCATAAGTGGCTTGTTTTGGGATGCCGTTCAAAAGTTTTTTTTTTTTTTGTTTTTTTTTTTTTAAATAATGTTTTTAAAAGAAGTCTCTTGTGATCGCAAAAGAAAATACAGTAAAAACATTGTGAAATATTATTACCATTTAAAATATCTGTTTTCTATTTTATTGTAAAATCGAATGTATTCTTGTGAGGCAAAGCTGAATTTTCAGCATCGTTACTCCAGTCTTCAGTGTCACATGATCCTTCAAAAATCATTCTAATATGCTGGCTTGCTGCTCAAGTAACATTTTTATTAATATTAATGTTGAAAACAGTCATAAAACAGTTGAACATGCTGCTTGTGCATCTTATCTAGTTGTTTTTGGTAAAACATTCCATCGTAGTTCGTCTTTAAGAGTTTTTTTCTCTTCACCCCATGTCTTGTTTTCATCCAAGATTTTTATGCAGTATCCCGAAATTTGCATAAAAATATGTGGATTGAAACCCGGCTATTGTTTTAAACTTTCTGTGAGAAAATGCACTTCAAAGAAAGAATGACAGCAGTATTTTCAGGCCAGTGTTTTTCTTCTTAATGTCATTTTTTTTCTTTAGAAGAAAGGCAATATTGTCTGGGAGGATTATACTTGACATATATAAATGTGCTTTCTTTAGTCATATTTTGGTCTCTCATTTGTTATGTGCCAAATTTCAAATTAATCACAACTTAAAAAGCAATAAACTGTGGGAACAGTGTATTTAAAGTGGTAATTGTTGTTAGTACAACATAAAAAAAATTAAATTACGACCGCCAAAGACTGTGAAGACATGAAGATCCAACTCTTTTTCTCACTGTCATCAAGTTGCTTTGCAATTTCACAAGTTTCTTTTAGTCACAAATGAATTGAGAAACAAGCATCCAAAAACCCAGTGTGGCCCGTTCTCATCTGAATTCAAATAGTCCCAAAAACAATCCCACATATATGTGAGCACGCTCTAGCCACATGTTCATACCAGCCTACACTTGACCACTGGTATACACACTCAGCCCACGCGCTGCCCATGACCTTCCCCTTCAGGGACAGTGGAATTTATCTCCTTGGTAAACAGCAACCAAATGGCCACTGGGACCGTCCTCAGGGCTTAAGAATTATGGTACGGTTAACCCAAGTCTAACAGAGCCAGTTCTTTACTACTCTTTGCCTTCAGCACGACCCTGTGGTGATGTGTCATCGCGCTAAGTGCATGCATTTCTTTTTGTATTTGGGTCAACAAGCAACGTAAACTTGTTTCCACCACAGGATGAAAAAATGGAAAGGTTAAGGTTTATTTTTCAGAATTGTAAGATTTAAACTCAGAATTGCAAGATATAAACTTGTTAACTAATGAACTAATTTGCAAGTATATAACTTGCAATTTGCAAGATATAAACTAGCATTTCTGAGAAGAAAAATAGGTAACGCTTTACAATAAGGTGTCTTTTGTTAACGTTAGTTAATATATTAACTAACTTAAAAGAAGAATAAACTACATTTATTACACTATTTATGAATCTTTGTTAATGCTAGTTGATAAAATTATAGTTGTTCATTGTTAATTCACGTTATGTTCATGTTAGTTCACAGTGCTTTAACTAAAGTTAAACACAACTTTTGTGATTTTTAACAATGCACAAGTAAATGCTGAAATAACATTAAGATTAATAAATGCTCTAGTAGTATTGTTCATTCTTAGTTCATGTTAAGTAATGTACTTAACTAATGTCAAAAATGAACCTAATTGTAAAGTGTTGGTGAAAAATTCTTAGATATAAACTCACAATTCACTCAGCATTTATCTTTCTTTAATTTTTTATTCTGTGACCGAAACAGAATTAAACTTGCAAATGTGAGGGGAAAAATTTTGAATTACGACATTAACTCACAATTTGCAAATTTACAACAAGCAATTTGCAAGTTTGCAATTTCAACACAAATTTGCAATTCTGTGAGAAGAAAAAAAAAAAAAGAAAAAAAACCTGAATTGTGAGGTATACATTTGCAATGGTGAGAAAAAGTGTTGTGAGATGACAAGGTTTTTATTTTGTGTCAGAAAAAACTGAATTTTAAGATGTAAACTCAGAATTCTGGTCAGAATCGTGAGATTTGGAAATTGCAAGACAAAAAGGCAAAATTTAGAATTTATGTCTCACAATTTTTACGTTTTTCTCAGAATTGTGAGAAAAATTCACAGTTGCATTTTTTTCAGGCTCAGACATTATTTGTAGCAGTGGTTCTCAACTGGTTTTATTTTAGAACCCAACGTGTAAAATTTTGTTTTTGTTCACCTTTTTTACTTTTTATTTATTTTTTGCATAATATTTAGCTAATGGTATTAATCAAATATGCAAAAAACTAATAAATAAATAAATGTGACAAGACAGACTGGATAGGAAAATTCACATTTGCATGTCATTTGCATTTAGTGTTTTATTTTCGCTGTTAACTCCAAACCAATCAGAACAAACCTGCACATGTTGGGTTGAGAAGCACTGATTTATCGTTCCTTGAGGGGAAATTCATAGGAGGTTACTGTGTTTAAAGTACAGAAAGTTTTCAGCATATTCTGTTTTGTTGTGTGATTTATTTCCATTTGAAATTGGTGTTTTATAAAGATCAGACTGTCTGGCCCTGAAGCTAGTTACACAATAACATATAAAATTAGTGTAATTGGATGGCCTCCAGAGTTTTTAATCAGCAAACTAACTTATATTTAATTAGACTTAGATGTGTTGCACATCTAGATCAAGATCTTGATATCTAGAGGAGATATACACAAGGATAATTGTTTTCATCTTTTTGAAAAAAGAAATATATATGTATATATTATTATATTCAATAATTATATAAAATAATATTAATAAAATGATCATGATGTGTAGAGAATAAATATTGCATTTCAGAAAGTCCCAATTTTTCATGCTGTAATGCGTAGAAAGTTTTTATAGTTCAGGCGTTTTATTATTGTTTAACCCTCCCAGTTTAGGAGTTAAATAAAACAAGGAATACAACACAGTGAATTTGAGACATCTGAGATCCCTGCAGTTAAATGCCAAAGAGTCATTTTGTTCAATTCTGAAAATGTCTAGATTGCACTGGTATGTCACAGGCAAACCACAGGCGTATCTCTCCTAAAGTGCTGCGATTACCAATAATATAAATTCTCCCAGTGGGATTCGGGAAGTCAGTCAAATGTTCCTTCACGAACTGAAATTCTTCTGAGTTTGGTTCAACACCCCAAATTAGATATCATTTGGATTTCGGCTGCTGCAGAAAAATTGCTCCAACTTTTGCATGAAGCAAAGACTATTGCATTTACTGTAGTTTCATTGGGGCTGCACGAAAAGAGCTGCAAAAGTCATTAATCATTTCAATCTACTGGAACACGTTCACTTGTATATCATCTTCAGGGGTGCCTCAGGAATATCCGCATGTCATTTTTGTGTGGACAGGGAATTAATATTTTGTTGAAACCATCAGTGAAATTGTGAATAAAGATGTAAAAGTATATGAAGAGTTCAGACATCTGACATTTTTCTTTAAAATAAGCATTTTCATCAGGCTCCTATGTATAGGTTTCTACCTAAGTACCGGTACTTCTGATTGGGCTGAGGCTGGGATTTAATGAGTTTGAAGTAAAAGTGTTTGATGGACATATACTACGTGTCGAGAGCATTCGCTCGGTATCATTATCTCATTTTTGACCAAGGTGGCCTTTAGAGGGTTTTTCATCTGAACTCTTCATATATTGTTCAAATGTTTGTGTTCAGTAAGACAGTTTTAAAAGAAATTAATAGATTTATTCAGCATTAAATTGATGAAAAACGACAGAATAATCTTTATCATGCCGTGGAGAAAAAAAAGACGTCTGCGTGTTGAGAACCTATTACTTTTTTGGCCATTTAAACACATTCAATCAACATCCAGTGCTGTAACAGGGTGAGAGAGTTCAAAGAGGATGAATATAATCTTTACAGGCTGGAGTCGATTCAGAAAGAAAATATTCCCAAACCCTAAGTCATTGTGGCAGTATCATTACCCTATACTTGCAGTAGCATTTTCTCTCAATTACCTCCCTGCTATCGCGTTTAGCCTGTTGCAGTAACCATCACGAGAGTCGGAGACTGGGAAGACTAAACTTTTTTTCCTTAGGTTTTTGGGTTGTGTTACCATTTTCCCTTAAGCACCGGGAACGACCAGCTCTAGTTGAAATGTCTTGAAAGAATAGAAAGCTGGACAGGTTTGCTCCCCATGAGAATGATTCGATTTCGAGCAAACAATGGCAGCCTTATTTTTATGCAAAAGAAACATCAGACCAGTAGCCAAGCAAATCACCTGGTTCCACAGACTTTTGACGTGCAGGAATAATTCATTTAATCCACTGCTGTGCACATATGGCCGGGTTATATTTTACCGCTTTTCTAAGGTTTACGTTCGAGAGAGAGCAACTCTTTGCAGCTGCTGTAATATCCCGACTTTCCCTTTTTTTTCTTTTCATCTAGACTTTTTCTATTTTAAACACCTGAGCACAAGCCCTCCTGCATCCAAACAGCGAAATAAAGCCGGAGCTGTACAGCGGCGAGGTGACAGGCGATAGTTCCCTTTGCGAGTTGCTTTCTGGATACCTGCCTGTTTCGGTTGTCCTCCAGTTACTCAGTCCATCAGTAGTTCATATTATACAGCCAATAAATCATCCTCAATCTACTGCGGGATGAGGTGAAATCCCCCCACATAAATCTGCTATTAGTTTTACCTTGCACACATAATAGAACTAACTGACTGTGGATACATGAGAACGGCGTAATAACTATAAATATTTTTCAACTAACCAGGCCGTTTCAGAGAGGAAGTAGAGCCGTGCAATCCACAGCGGAAGGGGAAAGTGTGAGGTGGAATTCTCAAGGTTAATCTGGTCCAAAATAAGCACGCTCTTGTACAGAAGTGATACCCGACCCTCGTCCAGGAGTGCCTGGTGTGAGGGTCTGCTATAGACTGATCCCTTGATTATTCTTCAGACTCTGCTGAATAAATCACTAATCGACACTCGCTAGTTATACAGCAGATATCAGCTGGAAATGCAACCCCTAACCTATGCATGTAAAAGGAAGACCCCTTTTGTGGGGTGAATGTTTTATTTTAGGTTTTATGAGGTTTTGGATGATAAAACAACAGAAACAATGTCCAAAAAAGGCAGTATTTTACTAACTAAGCAATAATACTTTAAGTTTGTTAAACACGTTGATACTGAGTAACTTGCATTACACAGTATTAGCCACTTTAATTTAATTTAATTTAATTTAATATTTAATTTAATTTAATAATTTAATTTAATTCAGTGACCTTCTTTATGAGTGAGCCACTGAATCATTCGATCAACTGATTTGCTTAAAACTCTGATTCATTTAGGAACAAAACTAGTGACCGTTTTTTTGAGTGAGCTATTGAATCATTCAATTAACTGATTTGATTAAAACTCTGATTCGTTCATGAACAAAACTAGTGACTTTGAGTGATCCGTTGACTCAGTTCAACCAACCAATTAGTTCAAAACACTGATTAATTAACAAAACTAGTGACCGTCTTTATGAGCCTGCTGTTGAATCATTTCATCAACGATTTGTTCAAAACACTATTTCATTCAGTAACTAAACTAGTGACAATTTGTATGAGTAAGCCACTAAATCATTCAAACAACTGATTTGTTTGAAACACTGATTCATTTAGGAACAAAACAAGTGACTGTTTTTATAAGTGAGCCATTGAATCATTCTGTTAACTGATTTGTTCAAAACACTGATTCATTCAGGAACAAAACTAGTGACCGTTTTTATGAGAGTGCCACTGAATCATTCGATCAACTGATTTATTTAAAACTGATTTATTTAGGAACAAAACTAGTGACCATTTTATGAGTGAGCCATTGAATTATTCTATTAACTCATTCTATCAAAACACGGATTCATTCAGGAACAAAACTAGTGACTGTCTTTATGAAGGAGCCATTGAAGCATTTGACCAACCAATTCATTCAAAACACTGATTCATTAACAAAACTGGTCTTTATAAAGGTGCCGTTGAATCATTTAAACAACAATTTGTTCAAAACTTTCATTCTTCAGTTATTTATTCGGGAACCAAACTAGTGGCCATTTTTATGAATGATCCATTGAATTATTCAGTCAACCAGTTTGTTTAAACACAGATTCATTTAGGAATATTATTCGATAAAACAATTCATTCAAAATACTCATTCATTCAGTAAGAAAACTAGTGCCCATTTTTATGAATGAGCCATTGAATTGATCAACTGATTTGTTCAAAACACTGATTCATTCAGGAACAAAACTAATGACTGTCTTTATGAGCAAATCATTGAATCATTCGATCAACCGATTTGTTCAATACACTTATTAATTCATTCGTCCAGTAACAAAACTAGTGACTGTTTTTATAATTGAGCCATTGGATAATTTAATCAACCAATTTGTTCAAAACACTGATTCGTTCAGTATCAAAACTAGAGACCATCTTTATGAGTGAGCCATTGATTCATTCGATCAACCGATTCATTCAAAACACTGATTTATTCAGTAACAAAACTATTCATAGTCTTTGAATAAGCCAGTGAATCATTCAGTGTTTTGAATGAATTGATTGAGTGATTTAATGACTCATAAAGTGACAAAGATATTTAGTTTACTGGCCTAAACTATGTAACTAGCAGAAAGAATCACTGACAGTCCACACAATGTTGGCGTCTCTAGACCAGTAAGCTAAATATCTTAGATACATTTTTTTTAATATAAATCTTTTATAAATGCATATTTTGTAATTATTAAATGTATAAATGTAGCTGTGTTTTTTCGACATGTTTGTAACATGATCAAGCATGTTACTCTTTCTGTGGTTAGCTTATTATGACGTTTGCAAGCAGCGGTAAAAATACATGCAAATTCAATTAAATTATGAATAATATTTAATTATTATTTTGTTAATATTTATATAGAATGCATTTCTATCTGTTGCCAAATTCCAGTTATTCGTTGGAATATCAATATGAAATTATTTCAACACACAGTTCACATGCGGAACTGAACCAATACATTTCTAGTTGCACGCTTAAACAGTACTTGAAGTCAAGGAAGATGATAAATCTTTGAATCATCGCCATGGCAACAGCCTTCCATCTCCTGTACTTGACTTCAGTGTTACGGGTATTTTAATGGGAGCCTTTGTCACATATTACCAGTCTTTTTATTCCCCTTTTCCCCCTCACAAGCCACAAAAGTTCCTTTTCTGTTCCTATTTTTATGTACAAGTGATCTCAATTAAGGACCTCCATGAAGGCAAGAGGCGGCAGACAGTCATGCCAATGAGAGCAAAAAGGAAATTGTCTTTGTAGCCTGCCACCACCACCCCCCCCCCAAAACCTGCCCCACATCTCCATCTCCATCACCACCACCGCCACCACCACAGGCCCCCCACTCCACTTTCCATAACGAACACAGCGCGCTTCCAAAAAACCATCGTGTTCCTGAAATTTGCGACCATAACACGGGTCCAATTTGCTTTTTGAGCCAGTTCTTGTGCCTCTCTGGCAAACCGAAGTCCTGAAGGTCTCGTCTGCAGTGATGATGTCACTAACCAGTCAATGACAAAATGGCAATTATGGGCTCAGATTAAATCTGAGGGTTGAAAGGATGTTGAGAAGGTCTTCCTGATGAGGTAAGGCTATGAATTCTGCGTACGAATCATCACCATCCCGCTCGCTCGCGCGCGCACACATGTTCTCCCGAAGCGTGCCAAGGATGGAAAGTAACTATTTAAAATTGGAAGCCTCCATAGCCCCATCAAATTGCTCCCCACATAAAGCCATAATTAAGTGTCTCAAAAAATGCACCACTGTGAAATGGAGCCCTGATCCAGGGACTTAAGTGGCTGTACTTTTCCTCTCAACCGTCGAAAGAATGCGGGACGAGAAAGAAGCGGAGAAAAACACTCATGTAGCACGTTACATAATCCCAGGGCTGTATGAATCTGAATTGGAGTCATTTGGATATCATTAAAGCTCTGGAGCTCAGTGTCTCTTCGTGTTTACATTACCAGTCAACAATGGTTTCTTTGTCCCGTGTCATCACTTATAATTCGCCGTGAGGGGGGGAGAGTGTTGCTGGCTCATTTTTTTTTGCGCGACTACTTGTCTGGTTGTGTTGAAACTGGCCTTTTTCAATACGCAGGCCATTTTTGATGAGCTATCCGCGCCGGATTACGCTGTCAACCCCGTTAAGAGCTCGGCGTATCACGCCATCAGCAGATAAGGGTTTGGTTACGTTCGGCTTATCACATCATCAGCGTTTGAGCTGGTTCGAGTCCAGCGCGAGTGTCTGGTGACAAACGGCTCAGAATAGCGCGTGGTAATCCCGCGCTCTTGCTCGGTGGACGGCTCCTAACCCCTCATCTTTGCAGCACATCATAGCCAGCTGTGTGGGCTCCTCTTGGCTCATTAGGAGATCAAACGAGACGCCCGAAAAGAAGTGGGCAGAGCTCTCGAGGCACAGTGAGCCACTCGAATCACGTGCGCTCGCTACGCCGATATTGCTGGCAGATGGCGGCCATACTGTACCGGCAAAGTGGATTCAGATGTGACAAATGCTCTTTGATATCTCGTTGTGTATATGATTTAACACGCCTCTCTGTTTGGACATGTCGACAGTCGCTTTATTTCTCTTATTAAGTTTTATTTGCATCATGGATAGCCGTGCATCTGATTGAGCGCACGCATCTGCGAGGAGTTATCATCATAAATCGTCTCTTTTTGCATTAGGTTTATTTTATTGTCCTAACAAATCAGAGAGCAAAAATCAGGGAAAACTGTTGGGTGTTTTTTTTTAATACCGTTGTAACTCTGATTTATCTTTTTATGAATTGGAAATTGATCTTTAATAACATTAGCCAATCTTGAACACATTTTCGGTGCTCGGGGCAAATGGAGATGGAGTGTAATTCAATCGCAACTTGTATAACTCAAACTATTTTTCTCTCTCTCTCTCTCTCTCTCTTAACAATGTGCCAGATGCATGTCAGTGCTTCCTGAAGCTTTTTCTATCCCTCCCACGTACAAGATACTCAAAATGTACCCATGAGACCACCGCCACCCCCTCTCATGCCACCCTGCAAGACTTTAATACAGTATATGTGAGCAAAGCTACTCTACAGTTTTCCAGCTCAAGTTATGAATTCCTAAGCAGTTCATAATTTGATTTTGTTAGTGTGGTTTCAGTTGGTTTGATTGTTTTCATGGCAAATATCTAAAGGTAACATTGTAAATATCTTTATCTTCTTTCACATTTTCATTCTCTGTTTTTCAGGAACACATTTAAGGCTAATGCATTTCCCTACTGAAATATTATGTTTGTACCAAGACAAACATTTGGCAAAATTTTGATTGACTGTTGTCACTGATTAAACAAGTTTGATTTCTCTTGCACGGTTCTGCCAAGAATAATTAGACACTTTGTTTATATCCTATTTGGTTTATTGGCTGTGTCTGTGTTCCCATCAAAGTTATGGACCTATTATTCGGATCATTTTTTTAAATGTGTGAAACATATTGCAACACTTATGACTTGGGTTAATCGTTATCCGTGAGCCTGTTGAGTCAGAGGGAGAGATTGCCATCTACAGTATCACTGAGAGATGGAGAGTTAGCGTTATTAAATGACACATGCTTTAGTTGCGCAGCCAGAACATTGAAGGCTGTGTATGGATACACGGTTCAGAGAGTCAAAAGAAACTTTGCTCAAAGGGTGTTAAAACGCCAGCCTGTTTAGTCTGTGCTTTATGAGGTAGAGGTGTGTGTAGTAAGTGTATAATATGATTCTGAAAATGTTCTGTCACTATGGCTCACTCAAATTATCCCAGCATGTTGCTCTGTGAGTCACACTTTCACAGACAGAGATATGAGCAGTTTTCTGTTGAACTCCACTGAGGTTTCTTTAAATGAAAGCCATTCTTTTTGTACAAGAGGGTATTTTTATAAATTGTTTCACATGTATTTTAAATCTAATACATCTAATAATTCTAGTATTTGTCAGAAAAAGCAATCATTTTATATTTTTGCTATTGCATAAATTCTTTTACTGTTAAAATGTGACCTTGGACCACAAAAGCAGTCTTAAGTAGCACGGGTGTATTTGTAGCCATAGCCAAAAAAAACATTGTATAGGCCAAGATTATATATTTTTTTTCTTTTATGCCAAATGTACAAATGTTCCATTAAGATATTTAGTAAATTTCCTACTGTAAATACATCAAAGCTTAATTTTTGATTAGTAATCTGCATTGCTAAGAACTTCATTTGGACAACTTTAAAGATGATTCTCTCAGTATTTTGATTTTTTTGCACCCTCAGATTCCAGGTTTTCTCGGCCAAATATTGTCTTAACAAACCATACATCAATGGAAAGCTTATTTATTCAGCTTTCAGATAAAAATAATTGACCGCAATGACTAGTTTTGTTGACCGTGGTCACAAATATTGTTGTGGAAATTCTAATATTAATGTGACAACTTACCCCTTATAGTGTGACAACATATACCTAGGTGTTGGGGCATGTTGTCACAAAAGTGTTTTTCTTGTGCTATAACAGTGAAAATGTTCATTAGCTTCAAAACGTAAAAGTACAGACATAGAAATGAATCTAAAAATATTAAAACATGTATATTTGTATATGCAGTACTTTCTAAATTCTAAACATAATATGCATTTGAAAATGTACAATTGACCTTTTTTATTGGCCAGCATAATAAACACACACAGTACTGTGAAGTTCATGTTGTAATCACTCTGTGGTTTAATTTCTGCTCATGCATATTCCATTGCCATTGTGCATAGAAAAAAGTGCCTGGACTAATTTAATAATGCCCTTTCTGTGACCGATTTCAAGGAAAACATAAAAATGATATATTTTCTCATAATGCGGTAATTGAATCTATTCAGAACCACAAGAGGCAATTTATCCCGTTTCCATTCAGATATTATAAGTGATAACAGCCATGAAGTTTTAAACTTTCACAGGCAGAGTTACAGACTAAAGATATAAACGCTCACTGTGCTGTAGCTGCAGAATGACTTTAGTTGAAATTTAATGATGTGATCGGGACATCACGTGTTTGAGTGGCATCAGTGTAATGACTGCATGATGCTGGAACTGTATGAACCACAAAAAAGAGAAATCCATGTCTTCAAAGACCAACCACATTGGAAGCAACAAACATTTCGCCTCCTGAGATCTTTTCATCCTTTAAAGCCTAATTTGATCCTGCGCTCTCCAGGGAGCGCGATTACAGAAAACCTCACTGAACCTACACAGCAGAGATAAAATATCACCTTATAGTTATTATTATCGATACTAATTTAACAGATATTGTTTATATGAAATCCGAGCGACTTGTAAGTCTTTATCCGGACTGGAAGCGGTTACGTGCCAGCGCGCTCTAGTGTCACTGAGAACGTTTTCTGTATTATTTTTAAAGACGGATTGTCTAATCTGCTATGATAAGATCAATAAAATCTTAAAATCTTTTCTGAGAGCTGACCAAACCGTACAAAATCTCGTTGTGGCGGTGAATTAAGCGCCTTTTAATACAGGAAACGTAGTTAATGACGACTGCGCGCAAAGCGCCAATTGAAGTCTGCTTGAGTGTGTGTAACCCGCAGCACTTCCCAAACTCATCAGACTGCAGCGCTGAGCGCACGGAGAGGGACTGACGGCGCTCCGTATACGCAAACACAGGACATACGTTGGTCTTTGGCTAATTCAGACTGTTGTGATGCGCATTCCCGTAGATCCCAGCGCCGGTCGGAGGTTCAGTCCGCCGGTGTCGGTGAAGATGAATGATGTGAACCCGAGCGCAGGACAGCAGCAGCAGCAGCAACAGCAGCAGGACAGCGCGGTGGTGCCAAGACTCCGCGCACAAGAGAACCGCTCCATGGCCGAGATCATCGCCGACCACCCCGCCGAACTGGTCCGAACCGACAGTCCAAACTTTCTCTGCTCGGTTTTGCCTTCTCATTGGAGGTGTAATAAAACGCTACCGGTTGCGTTTAAGGTAAGAGCTTGATTTTTAAATCGGCATTTTGAAAAATGCGTTAGCTTTATGAATACAAAGTAATATGTGTAACATGGACACTATAACGGAAAGTGTTTGGACGATTGGTGTTGTGTTTTAGTTTTTATGTCAGCTTAACTTTATCCAAAATATGAAGCTTGTGCAGGTCAAATTTCTATTGCGTTTTAACACACTGCCGACTCCGCTGACAAATAAGAATAGAATTATAGTATTCTAAACACATTTAAACAACATTGATGATAATATGTAATTTAACAAAACATGCAAAGTACTGCCTAAATTTGCTAGGAATTAAATGCTAGGAATTGAGATTGTGTACTGAAAAATAGTAAAATGTCTATCGGTTTTAATTTGTACAAAAAGCACCTCTTACATTTTTATGAATTTCCGTCAGTTTTGCTGAATGTGTTTTGTCTTTTTTTTTTTCTTTTTTTTTTTTTGTCAGGGATAGTTAGTGTGTCAGTAGACTGAATTGTGCCTTTGTACTATTTATACTCTTATAGGAGTGTGTGAACAGCTTTTGTTTTTCGTAATAGCACTAGACTTTACTGGAACATTTAATTTAATAAGAAATAATGAAATTGCGCTGGCATTATTCACTGTTTGATGTGTAATTCTGGCCTGTGGCAAATCTTTGCTCTTGGCTTGTGTTTATGGTCAGGCCTGTGCAGGTGTGGTTAGCTCTTAGGTAATTTGCCAGATTAGTAGCTACATTAGAGTAATGATGAAATAGAATTGCAAGATCATATGCAAACACGTCGCCTTAGGTGCAATATACTTGCGACTGATGTTACCGACTGTAGTAATAAATCTGATGTAATCTAAATTTTTTAAATGTTTAATAGCTATAATGATAGATAGACACGCACACAGCATAGACATGCAAGAAAAACCTAAATATAGATTTATTAAATAAATGAATCATTATAATTTTACCAACACTTTTGTAGACTTCTTTAATCAATTTTGCATTTAAAAATATGTAATGTTATTAATGATTGTAATTCATTAATATAGTTTGTCTACATTAAATGTGCATTAATATGCACGTTTGTGCAATTATTTGCATGAAATCTTGCTACTAAGGAACTGTCTGAAGCTGCTGAACTGAAAGTCTTGCATATGTGCACATGCACAGTTTAAAACGTTGCATCATTATTCTCTCCACAGGTGGTGGCCCTGGGAGAGGTTCCTGATGGGACGGTGGTCACAGTAATGGCTGGGAATGATGAGAATTATTCAGCTGAGCTCAGGAATGCTTCAGGTGTTATGAAGAACCAGGTGGCCCGCTTCAATGACCTGCGCTTTGTCGGACGAAGCGGAAGAGGTCAGTCCATCTTTTGAGAAATATTTATGATTGTTGAACCGTCTAAATCCCTTAACATGCAGGTTACATTGGGAACTGTATTCATATCCAGAAAATCAAATATTAGCTTAACTGTCATTCACTGCATGTTTGCACTTGATTGTAAAAACCAATCAAAAGTTTGGACACACCCTTTTCATTATTACTGTTTTTATTGATTGTCATAATCGATCAAACGCAAAGCCTTACCTTTTTTATTATTATTGCTTTGATTTTAGAATATTAGCAGCTGTCAATCTATTAAATAACCAAAGTGGAAGCATGGGATTCATGTATCCTGGGATGCTTTTCAAACATTATTGAAGGAGTTCACATGGATAGTAGACACTATTGATGCTTTTCAATCACTATCTAGTCTCATCTAATTAAAAAAAAAAAAAAAAAGTAATTAAAATGCACATTTAGGGAAAGTTCAGAATAATTGGGCCAATTTTTCCCAAGTCATTTCAATGTCAAAAAGTGTCCCAGTTTAACTGAATTCACCCTATGGTACACAAATTACATGCACAAACAATTCATATTTACCTAAATATTTTAGCTTAAGCTTTTACATCAGAAAGGTTTTGAAAATCATGTAAAACAATTTCAACTTCTAGTGCAACTAGCAATACACTTCATACCAGTTTATGTGTGTTTACACAGGCTTTCCCTATTGCAGATTGTATTATCGCACCATGCGTTTTTCTATTAAGCTTAATCATTTTGTGTTTATCTACACTTGCACAATGTCATGTGAAGAAATCCTCCAGGGAGATTTGGTAACAGAGGCACGCGGTCACACAGGGACACATGACATTCTTAGAATAATTATAGTCAGTCTGTGTACTGAGCTATCAGTTACGAGCCAACACCGTTGTGAAACCACATCACCACATTGCCGGTAAGAATGCATCATTAAATTACAGGTCTGTGTGCGTTGCGTACTAAGGTTTCTCATACCATCGACGCTAACTTAGCTGTCTGCGAAACAGTCTTTTGTGAGTTATATAATTTTGCGTATTGTTCAGATTTTTTTTTAAACTTGAAGTATTACATTTCTCTGCCTTTAGAATCACAAAATTGTAAAAGTAATGATGCTTCCTGAACGCTCTGTGTGTCTGCAATTGGTCAGTCAAGCAGATGGCCACGCCTCCAAACTCACACCATTGGTTAAGCCAAATTGAAACTCACAGCTGCGTTAGAAATCGCATACTGTACTTCCTTACTGTATAGTAGGAGAAAAACTACCTGAAAAGAGTAGTATGTCCGAATTCACAGTATTCATTAAACAGTAGGCGAAAACTACCCAACTGACTCACTACTTCAGTCAGGATTTTGAAGTGTGCATCTGACGCTTTTGTATCCCATGAGGCCACTGGAGAGGATTTGTAAATGGCAGTGAAGCAACAACTAATGCTCGTACTGTATACTGGGGAAAAAAAGTTATTTTAATTTAAATTTCACAAATGATTACAATCAAATGGCAAGTGACACATTGAATTAAACATGAAATTTTGAGGTAGAAAGACTAAAATACTCGTTCCTTGTAACACTTTTTAGAAATGAAAACATTATTACAAAAGAATACATACACTGCCGCTCAAATGTTTGGGATCAGTTAGACTTGTAATGTTTTTTTTAAAGAAGTCTCTTATGCTCAAGGCTGCATTTATTTGATCTAAAATATAGAAAAAACAGTAATATTGCAAAATGTTATTACAATATAAAATTGTGTTTTTTTTTAATATACTGTAATGTATAATTTATTCCTTTGATGCAAAGCTGAATTTTCATCAGTCTTAAGTGATCCTTCAGAAATCATTCTAATATGCTGATTTATTATTAGAATGATCAATGTTGGAAACAGTTGTGCTGCTAAATATTTTTTTTTTGGAATCTGTGATTCTTTTTTCAGGATTTTTTGAATAATAACTTAAAAAGAACAGCATTCATTCAAAATCTAAATCTTTTCTAACAATATGCTATCACTTTTTATTAATTTAACACATCCTTTGTGACTAAACTATTAATTTATTTAAAAAAAAGAAAGAATAATTTACTGACCACAAACTTTTGAGCAGTAGTGTATATTGTTATTTTTTAATTTAATTAAATTTTTTTTTAACCTTTTATTGACCAAAGAATCCTGAAAAAAGTATCACAGGTTCCAAATAAATATTAAGCAGCACAATTGTTTTTAACATTGATAATAAATCGGCATGTTAGAATGATTTTTGAAGGATCATGTGACGCTTAAGACTGGAGTAACAGCTGATGAAAATTCAGCTTTGCATTACGGAATAAGTTAGATTTCGAAGTATATTGAAAAAAACCATGATTTTATATTGTAATAACATTTTGAAATATTACAGTTTTTTTCTGTATTTTTGATCAAATAAATGCAACCATGATGAGCATAAGAGACTTCTTTAAAAAACATGACAAGCCTTAATGATCTTAAACTTTTGAGCCGCAATGTATTTATATACAGTCAAACCAAAATGTATTCAAACACCTTCAAAAATTCTCACATTATCACAGTTCATTCGCTATAGTTTAGAAAATGGTAATAAAATATGACAAGAACTCAAGAGTTAAACTGTGTCAGAGTTAATTAACTTTGATAATGTCAGATAACTTTGATAGAAAGGTATGTAACAAAACATGGTCAAGTCTAAGTGTCAAAATAAAATTTTGCCCTAATTTTTATCAGCTTTACTGGTAGTCCATTGCATGAAGAATTTTTGGGTATAATATGTCATAGGAAAATGCGGACGGAATCGTGGCATCCAGTCATAAAAACGGGATTTACTGAATAACGTGGAATGTCACAGAATTTGTCAAAGTTTCAGTGAATGAATCAAAAGTAGGTCATTACACTTAAATCAAACCGCAATATGGACTAGTATCTGTAAATATTACACCACAAAAGTACCATTTAAATGTGAATCCTGCATGTTCTGTGTGTCTCTGTTTTGTTTACGACACTCACTGAAGCGCACTTGACACTCACGGTGATTTCAGCGTTTGACCATTCCATTTTAGGAAAACTAGCATCATATCATATACACACAGAAATGTAAAGGTAGACGTGGCAACCCGTCAAAATAAAAGTCGGGTTTAACTTGAACACATTGTGTCAGAAATATTTTACTACTATTACTACTACTACTAAAATGAAACAAACATTATTTTTTAGGTTATATTCATACAACATTTCTTCCATGTTTTAAGTTTAATAGTAAATTCTCCTTTTTTTGCAAAAAAAAAAGCTTAAATTTTTGTTTAAATTTCAATAATTAAAAGATAAATGACATTAATGTTTTATGCCTTCATTTGATAACCGCAACATTTTAAATACACAACACAGAATTTCTGAGGGGAAAAAAAAACTTTCATGAGGCTATTTTAAGAATACATTTGAATAAATTAAGTATGCATTCAAACAATTAGACATGCTAAAACACAAAATTTGATAACAATAAAACATATGGTGAGAAAAAATAATTTCATAGGGCCCTAAACATGTAATTTTTGTTAAACCTTTATTAAATTGATGTGAAATTGTACAAGTTTCATGACTTTAATTAATTAGACATGCTCTTTGATTAATAAAATGTAATTCAACCATTAAAAAGGAGTTGAGAAAAATTAAAACGGAAAAAACAGAATCGGAAACGGAAAAACGGATTTCAGAGGGCCCTACCTCGCTTACATAAATAAACTATAGTGTCCTGCATCCACTAGTAAAAAAAAAATAAATGAACAAATTATATCTGGTGTCTGAATAATTTTTGGTTTGACTGTATATACTATTTATTTGGTTTAAAAAAAATGTTGTTTAAAGCTTGTACACTGCATAAAAAGATGAAATCGCGATGGGAATCTTTTGGCTGTCTTTTTTACTGATTGGTAAAGCTTCATGATTTTTGACACTTGAGGTTTCTTTGATTTTCAGAAGATTCTAGATCACAATGACACGCTATATATTGTATTACCAATATGTTCAAATTATTTTTACATTATGAGAGCCATTTGGTCGCATTTAATTATATTTTATGATCCCAAGTCTTATAAAATCAGTGTCAGCAGATCTGTGCTGCTGTGTGGTGCTAAGATTCCACGCGTCTTGCCAGCTGTTTCCCAGCGTTGCCAAAGTATTCCACCCACTACTTCCTGTCTCCAGCAAACCAGGGGCATTCATGAGTAGGAACCATTGGAGCGTCATGTTAATCCCTTGTTCCCCCGTGTTAAACCACCAGAGAGCACAAATTGTCTGGAAACGGTGTTTAGGGAAGTGAGCTGTCTAGATTGCTGATGCCCCACAGTGTAGCGTTGCACAATTTCCCAGCAGCCCACTGATCTTCATTCAGAGAACAATCAAACTAAAACAAAAAAACAGTGTGTTAAAATCATTATCGCTAATAGTGAAATCTTGCAGTGTCCCCTCAATTATAAGCTCAGAGAGCTCCATCCTGCTTTGACAGTGAGTAAAGCCGTTAAATGTTTCTGTGTTTGCACAGGGAAGAGCTTCACCCTGACGATTACAGTATTCACAAACCCACCGCAAGTGGCCACTTACCACAGAGCCATTAAGGTCACGGTGGACGGACCGCGGGAGCCCAGGAGTGAGTACACCTTATATTACATACTGCTGTGACTAACCACATCCACGAGGCCTGTCATCACGTTCACCTCTCCGTCGGGCCACGATCGCACCTCATCAAAGGCTTGCGGTCGTTCGGTGCATGTGCTAGTGATTGATTTATTTATTTTTTGATTTCTGCCCCAATCTGATGTCATGAAATCATTGCCCGAAGTAATTCTTTCTCTGGGTAGGCAGATTGATGGCTTTTATTTTGCTTGGAGGATTCGGGATTGCTGTTACCATATAGAAGTATAAGTTCCGCAATAATTTTTAAGTTTTATGTTTAAAAATATGGATAAAAGTTCCACAGTCCCTTCCATGACTAATGCTCAATTCATTGGATATATATATACTATAATTTGATAATTTGAGTGAAATGGGATATTCAATGGAATCGTGGAATATTTTTGGAAAGTTGTGAACGAGAGGGGAAAAACTTCATGTAGCATGTGGTCTCCAATTCGTGAACAAATCACTGTTTTTTTTTTTTCTTTTTAATGAATCGGTTGAACCGTTTTCTGAATGATTCTTAATCAAACATTGGAATCGTTGGACTGAATCATTCAGACAGCTCACTTCCTCACTGAATCGTTAGCCTGACTCGCTCACTGAACCACAGGTTATCATGTTCTACGTAAAATGAGACAAGAGCCATTAATGTGATGTGACGTGGAAGGCAGCATTAAAAATTAAAATTTGTAAGGTTTGTGAAACCAAAATCAATCTATTCTGACTTTGTTCATGTGACATGTAGTTAAAGATACATACACACAATAGACTAAGAGATTTGTCATGAAAAACTAAGTTTTAAAGTCAACATGAATGAAAATGAAGCATATTTACGAGGTTTTAATAGCTTTTTAATATGAATGCTTGATCAGTGCATGTCTCGGCTATGTCTTAAATATCTTCCTAAAAATGTCACAAGTTTTGCTGTAAATACTACAAGTTACTGCAAAAATTGCACAGCATTGACTGTTTAATGCTTGCTATTTATAATATTTTTATATAAAAATGCTTAAACATTTTATGTTATTATTAATGTTTAATTAAAAAATTAAGTATTATTTAAATAATGTTGAAATAATTCTTTATTATTATTACTATTGTTATTATTATTAATATTTAAAATCTAAATGTATTTTTTTCTTATAAAAATAAATATTTTATACTGGACATTGCACTATAACACGGTAGTGCTGTCAAACGATTAATCACTATTAATCACATCCAAAATGTGAGTTTTGGTTTACATAATATATGTGTGTACTGTGTATATTTATTATGTATAGATAAATACACACACATACAATATATATGTTGAAAATATTTACATGTATTTACATGTATATATTTATATTCATGTAATTTATGTATATTAATAATATATATGTAAATATTTTATATACATAAAATATTTACATATCATTTTATAAAAATGTGTATATATATATATATATATATATTTATATATATATATATATATATATATATATATAAATGTATTATATTTATATTGTATTTAAATTATTTATATTATGTATTTTTTTAAATATATAAACAACATATTTTTCTTAAATATATACATGCCTGTGTGTATTTATATATACATAATAAATGTATAGCGTACACGCACATATATTATGTAACAAAAAAATGTTGTGTGGATGATTCTATAAATACAGTATTAAAAATTAAATATTTAATATTTAATATTTCATTTAAAAATATTTAAACAATTTATATTCTTAAGTTAAATATATAAGTAATATTTCTATTAGTAGTAGTAGTAGTAGTAGTGGTAGAATTTAAAGTGTAAATACATTTTTTTAATTTGTAAAAAGACTTGTAGAGAGAGATGTAGAGTTTTATTTAATGATACTTTTTCCATAATTCATATGTAAATTAAGAAATGAATAATTTATACAAATTATTATTGTTATTATTATTATTATTTAAATTTAAAAAATAGCTTTTTTTACATTTTTGTAAAATATATATCAAAAAATAGAGTATATAATTCAATTGTGCTTTTTCATTTTTCTATTATGTATATGTATATATTCTAAAATGTGTATATATATATTTTTTTATTATAAAATTCCATAATGTAGGAGTGGCCCAATTCTGTGGGAAGCACTGCTTAGAATTTTGCACAACATCATGCACTGACAAACTGAATTGACTTCAAGTTTGCTATAGAGAACTGACACTTTATCAGGATGTTTCTGGTAGCCGGCTGGTCTTGTCAGTGTTATCTTAACAAGCTGTCTGTCTGGGCGCTAGGTTAGTGTCTGCACAGAGGTTCTAGCACGGTAACATTGTGCTTGCATCAGCTTGTTTTAATGGCACTTATAAAAGAGCGAAAAAAAAATCTACTACATCTCTCAGTGCCAACTGGTCTGGCAAGCAGCTGTTTTACTTTATTATGAAAAAATATATACTTTCGTCTTGGCGTGGAAATCAAGCCTATCACATCCCTAACAACATTTCTGCCTCTCTTTTTCTCTCTGACTTTCAGACTATTCTCAATGAACACATATGGTACTAGTATTTAGAGGCACTTAGACACAACGGCTGTATATGGTCTTGATTCTTCATTGTATTACAATGGCCTCTAGCAACTACAGGCCGCGTCTTTGATGTTGAAGACTTCCTCTATTCCTGCCTTATCTATAAGTGAAGTTTTGAAAGGCTTGCAGGCCGTGTTATTGTGCATAGGAACAGATGAAAGGGTCGGAGTACCGGAGGTCTTTTATGGGGGGCTTTTTTGTACTGCTGATCTGATATTGTAAAGCTCCTGTCTCGGCTGTGTCCTAAATATTCTTCTGTGGTTATAATACGCTGTCAGATTTCAATTAAGAATGCCACGTGTGTGATAGACTAAAAGATTTCACAAGTTTGCTGCAAATATTGTGCAGTATAAATATAATTTTTTTCTTATAAAATTAAATATTTTATATAGGACATTGCACTATAACACGGTAGTGCTGTCAAGCGATTAATCACAATTAATCGCATCCAAAAGAAAAGTTTTGGTGTACATAATATATGTGTGTGTGCTGTGTATATTTATTACGTATAGATAAATACAAACATACAGTATATATTTTGAAAATATTTATATTTATGTAATTTAAATATTTTTAATATATAAACATGGCATTTTTTCATAAATATGCATGCACGTGTGTGTATTTATATATACATAATAAATATACAGAGTACACACACATATATTATGTAAACAAAAAATATTTTGGATGCGATTAATTGCGATTAATCGTTGGTTAATCGTGATTAATCGTTTTGACTTTAGGGGGAAATGTTTTAAAAATATGCTTATTTTAATCCAGATTTGTGAGAAAATGTCTCAACTTTGGCTAAAATGAGTTATGCTAAAATTTGTGGTTTAAAAATTGTCATTAAAGTCACTTCCAGTTCATTCATCACACTGGAAAACAAAATGCATTGTGGGATTATGTACTAGCATACATACTATTGCTGCAGTATATATGTACACTATTGCTACTATAGTTGTTAATGCTTTAAGACTTGTTTTACTAAATTACTAAAATTAAAAAACTCAAAAAGTTGTGGATATTAATTTAATTATTTGAATTTTTATATTTTCATTTAATTTTTTTTTTAATTATAGTAATTTTGTTGCAGTAATATTGGTGCAGTATATATGTACACTATTGCTACTATAGTTATGCAAAATACTATAGTACTTGAATTTTTAAAAAAATGTTTATATTTTCTATTTTCATAAAAAAAATAATTTTAGTAATTGTTTTCCCTTTATTAGTTAATTAATTAATTTTTCTTTTGCGTGTCCTATAGTTCCTATTAATTTGTACCATATTTATTTTAGTAGTTAAAGTTGAATTAAAATAAAATGAAAACTGATGCCTTGGCAAATACTTTTGAGGTTTTTGTATTTAATTTAATTTAATTTAATTAATAATAAAATTGATTTCATTTTAATGTTTAATTTTAACAGTTTACTGTAATAACCCTCTTCTGTGCATAATATGCCAATTTTCTTTACGCATGCCATATAAAACTGTATGAATACCTACTACATTTATCAGAACAGTAAATACTGTGTGGAATATTGTGTCCCATAATGCAATGCACTAAACTTGACCTTCCCCTTCCAGCCACAGTTGTTAGCATTGCCTGAATTGAACATGCAACATAATGAGGTCATGTGACCAGCATAGTAACATCACATGAGAACAATGCAGCTGTGAAATTTTCTACTTTCTTTCCTTAAATATAATAGGTAATATGACCGTATAGATACAATTCAAATGTCAACATCTTGAAGCATCTACAAGAAATTAGCAGGTGTTTGAAATCATTCTGATCACTAACTGCAATTAAAACAAGTCTTAAAGCATGGCATCAATTAAGCAGAGACAAGGGAGAAATAAACAAACCCAGAAATAAATGAACAGAGTCCTGGTCAAACATCACCTGCGCTCTGAGCACGTGCAGATGTCCATGTGTACGCTGAAACTGATCGTTACGGGCCTAATCACACGTGCCCTCTTAATAATTTCACATTTTTTCACCCTGATTTTTATCGAAGAACGCCTCATTTACAATTCTGCCTCATTAAACCTCAAATTGGTGTTAATGAGCAGGTAATTAAGGAAGAGGCCCGTCTCGCACGTTCAGACAATGCCTACAGTGTTCTGTCAGCCAAACACCTGATGGAACATCTCTGTACGTTTATGTATTTTGAGAATCATAGAAATAACTATAACATGTTTTTGTACGTAAAATTATTAGTATTTCAGTCAAAATATCCTCATTATGTCCAGTACGGGTGTTCATTTGGGTCGTGTTTTTCCTCGTCCACCACACAGGCCTCATTCTGAGGCTGATATCCAGTACAGGAAGTGTATTAATGTGTTTGTGTATTTAATAGATCTTGATGGGTGCCATATGAACTGTGAATCAATAGGGCCGGGAAAGGGCTAGACAACGAGAGCGTTGAGTATTTGACTGTGACAGACGTCTCTCAGTGAGTTTCTTCTTGATTGGCTCACACGTTGGTCCTTCTGGAAGCCAGAAGCGCTCAGCGAGTCCACACACCTGTTTTTTATCGCAGTTGTATCATAACAGTGCAGGACTGCTGTCTTAACATTTGAATTGAATTATGGAGGGAGTTTTTTGTTATTTTAAAGGTTATTGCACGAATGAATGTCTTGGATATATCATAGCTACTTGTTGCTAAATGGTTGACTTTCTGTAAGCTGACAAACATCTGAATGAAGTTAACAATGTTGATTTTATATTTTGGCGACAGCCACAAAGAACAGTACAGTTTTTATATGCAATGTGGATGTTTGTACATGTATTGATTTGCTGGATACCTTTGAAATTTATTTTTTCCTATTTCACTTTTTTTAAACATAACTGCATTAATACAAATAAAACGTAAATACAATACCTTTTAAAAGTGTTGGGTCAGTACCATTTATTTGATCCAAAACACAGCAAAAAAATAAGTAATATTTTAAAATATTTTTTCTATTTAAAATAACTGCTTTCTATTTGAATGTATTTTAAAATGTAATTTATTCCTGTGATTTTAAATTGTTACTTCAGGTACATGATCCTTCAGAAATCATTCTAATATTCTGATTTGCTGCTCAAAATACATCTTATTATGTTGAAAATAGCTAAGTAGAATTTTTTGTAGCATTATAAATATCTTTTTGATCAATTTAAAGCATCCTTGCTAAATTAAAGTATTAATTTCAATCTTTTCTTAACCAAAACTGACTCCAAGCTTTTGAATGGTATAGTGTATAATGTTACAAAAGCATTTTATTTCAATAATTTATTAATAATAATAATAAGAAGAAGAAAATGTTTCTTGACCAGCAAATCAGCATATTATTATGATTTCTGAAGGATCATGTGACTTGAGTAACGATGCTAAAATTCAGCTTTGAAATCACAGGAATAAATTACATTTTAAAATATATTACAATAGAAAACAGTTACTTTAAATTGTAAAAATATTTCAAAATTTTACTGCTTTTGCTGTGCTTTGGATCAAATAAACATAGGTTTGGTGAGCAGAAGAACTCTTACTGTTCAAAAACTTTTGACTGGTAGCGAATATTCATATTTTTTATATTTTATATAATCCACAATAAAATAAATAGTTATTTGGGCTTAAAAAATCTTAATTTTTACTATAATTAAAGTCATTTCTATTTTATCAACTGATATATATTTATTCATTTGGAGCTATTGATTTAGTTTGATGACATCAATCATTTACTCTTCAATATTGTGCTAAAACGAACATACATTTATTTCTCCTAAACAGGAAACACATTTAAAAATTTTTGAAATAAAAATGTAATAAATAAACTTTCTTCAACTAAACAACATCAAGTGAAAAATGTACCGAAATAGCACAATTTCAGGTGGAGTGTCTTTTTCATACAGATAACCTAAGAAAAAAGAGGTCTTAGATGTTATGTGATATAAAAACAGCGTTTTATTAGTTATATCTGTTGCCATATAATATGTATGACAAGTATGTTGCTAGTTTTTTTTGGTCATATGCCTGTCCAATGTTAACAAGAGATGCCTGCTTGTGGTTTGCTGCTGCTTCCATGAAGTGTGTATGTGTGTCTATGTGTGTGTGTCTTAGTCTTTGTGTATACACTAGCTCCTAATAGCACTCATTAAGCGTCATTTGATCTAATAGTCGGGGTGGGGTTGGTTAAACTAACATACCTGCACTGGGGGCCCTGTGTAATTATGGATTCAGTGTTAGACTGTCACTGTGTAACACCTTTAGGAAGTGCTCTATGCATCTTTGTCTCTCCGCAGCTCAATCACAGCAGTCAAACAGCACGACCGTTAGAAGTCGCAGAGACCGCAAGTAAATCTGCTGAAAATCCCCTTTCAAGCGGATTGCTTGAAGCTAAAATCCCAAATCTGACACATGAGGCTCATTGTTTTGACAATCTCACACATCAACAAGTTGAAAGGGGATAATAATTTAGCCTTTGCAATAACAGCGGCTGATATTACAGTAAAAAAGAAACGGCAGCTTTGGCGCGTTGTGCGGCGCTCCTTTCAAAACAGACCACACAAGACTGATAGACGTTGTTTAAGCGTACAATGAATGAAGTAAAAAAAGAAGTCAGCTTCGCTTAGCAGAGGCGTCACTTCGGGGCGAGTTAAGTTTACAATGGGAACTGCTCACATAAAACCAACCAAAACAAGAGAGGAGAAGGAGAGAAAACCAGAACCGCAGGCTCGATCCGTTCAGGCTGCGTGTGAAGGTGCCAACCGCCGAGGTCGCGAGCTCAGGCTGTGTGTGTGTTTGCGTCTGGTTTGGGTAGTTGCTGCGTACATCAGTGCTGCATCATTAGAAGTCGAGAAATACCGATGGCGCCCGGTTTCGAGTCGCGCTGCTTTCGTATCCGCATGGAGGTGATGAAGAAGTGTGCCTGCGGTTTGAAAAGGGCCGAGGGCCTTTTGCCTTGGTGTGTGTGTGTCTCTGTGCCCCTTCTCTGCTTGGCTTGCCTCCTAAATGCTGAAATGTAAAGACCACACAGACACCTGGCAGTCCTCCACAGCAGCCTGGCTTTTTCCTCCCACTTTGCTTTTTCTCCTTCCCCTCTCTCTTTCTCTGATTTTCTTTTCAGTTTATTCCGTTCTTCCGCTGACTTTCTCAAAAACCCTGTTGATGACGGCCGTGATGAATTTCCATAATTTCCGGGCTGGCGTATGTTCGTCGCCCTGGATGGCTTTTCGATGTGAAAGATCTGTAAGATGTCTCTAAAATATTCCCTGTCGGATGTTACAATGACATTCAGCAGATGTTTTTGTGACATTTAGAGTAGCCTCACCCACAGGTAGTCATGTTGTATACCAATGTTTGTTTGAGTTGAAACAGCATCATTCATGGAGACAGATAGTGAAGATATTTCGGGATATATATATATATATTTCAGGTCTCCTCTCAAATACTTATTCTCTTCCACAGCAAAGGGTATATATAATACAAAGGGCATAATAATACATACATACACATATAGAAACACAAACTTTTATTTTGCATTAACAGCCATATATGTATATGTATATATGTGTATGTACACACACACATACATACATGCATACATAATAAATATACAGAGTACATACACACATATACACACAAACTTTTATTTTGCATGCGGTTAACTGCGATTAATCATTTAACAGCCCTATCTAAAAATAAATGTAAAATCTAAAAAAAGATTACTTAGAGCATTTTTGTTCCTGTGATGCTGCTTTTTATGTAAAAAATATATATATATATATATATATATATATATATACAATATGTATATATATATTGTATACACACTACCTTTCAAAAAGTTTGGAGTAATTCAAATTTTTGGATGTTTTTGAAAGAAGCCTTTCATGCTCATCAAGCCTGCATTTATTTGACTAAAAACACAGTAAAGACAGTGTGAAATATTATTACAATTAAAAGTATGCGATTTCTAGTTTAATATATTTCAAATGATTTCTGAATGATCATGTGACGTTGAAGATACCTGCTGAAAATTCAGCTTTGCATCACTGGAAATAATTAAATTTTAAAATATATTAAAACAGAAAACAATTATTTGAAATTGCTAAATGCAAACAAATTAAATTAAAATGATTATATAATTATAATAATTAATATAATTCATTTAAATTTTTACATTTATTTGATTGACATTTGGCAATTAAATTGAGTCTTGAAAAATTACATTACAAAGCCACAGTTGAACTGACATTGACTGGCTTAAATTAATCAGTTCCTGTCTATTGCTAATTACCCTCAGAATTTGTTATTGGATCGTCAGTGTTTGTTTAGATTTCCTTGTGCAAACAGCTTCTCGTGCTGTTCGTCTAATTTAAAACCTCGGATCATATATTTCACACTCATTAATTTTTTTTTCCCCCATTGTTTGTGGATCAGTTGGTGTGGTCATGCAGACTAACCCTATCATCAAAGCAAGTCTGAAAACAGGAATTACTCCATTATAATTCTCTTTGCTCTGTGATTCTCAACCTGAGATAAGATCTGAGTCAGCTGGAGACTGGGCCACATCCCACAGGGCCATTTAAACATCTGGAATGAATGTGTTAGCGCTTCCGCTCTGTGATTGGACATGGAAGTGCTAGCTATCGAAAATCTCACTCCACTGGCTGGGGGATGACAGGAATTTTTGGGACTTTCCCTCCAGCAGTGATATCATCTGGTTTCCTGGCTCTCTAAAATACCTCTCCTTACATATGATGTCCCTATGCTCATTCCTTTGCTCTCTGTCACTAAGGTATTTTAGGATCCTTAAAGTCATGAAGCCTGCATTTTAACAGGGGTATGTTCTCAGTTTTAAAAATAAAAAAGGTGGCATGGAAGACTGTGATCCAGTTACTTATACAATAATTATGATGTTAAAACCACAAAATACACATACCATTTACTATCTGTAAGTTAATGAATCTGTAAGTAAATGCTGAAACACACTAGGAAAAAAACTAGGATTTTTGATTTAACTAACTTCTTCTTCTTAACTTAGTCAGTGTTTTTTAGTTGTATCCGCACAATTATATTGAGTGAATTCCAAACTAAAAATCGACTGCCCAGTATTAAAATGGTTAATGTAGTCACAACAAAAATGGATTTAAAAGTAAACTTCAATTATACATACATTTATTGATTAATTTATTGATTCTATCTATCTATCTATCTATCTATTTATATATCTATCTATCTGTCTACCTACACTAAAGTTTTCAGTCAAAAGTTTTTTAAGATTTTTAATGTTTGCTAAACCTGAAGTCAGGATCTGAAGTACAGCAAGAACAGTCACATTTTGAAATATTTGTACTATTTTAGGTAACAGTATTCCATTTGAATATATTTTAAAACGTCATTTATTGCTGTGATTTCAAAGCTGTATTTTTAGCATCATTACTCCAGTCACATGATCCTTCATAAATCATTCTAATATTCTGATTTGCTGCTCAAAAAACATTTATTATTATTATGATGATGATTAAAACAGCTGAGTAGATTTTTTTTCAGGTTTCCTTGATGAATAGAAAGATCAGAAGAACAGCATTTATCTGAAATGGAGTTCTTTGTAACATTATAACATTTATTATATAAAGCATCCTTGCTAAATAAAAGAATTAATTTATATAAATTATTTCCCAAAAATGAAATATACTGGCTCCAAGCTTTTGAATAGTATAGTGTATAAAAAGCCTTTTATTTCAAATAAATGCTGATCTTTGGATCTTTCTATTCAGCAAAAAATCCTGAAATAAAATGTAATCAACTGTTTTAAATATTGACAATAATAATAATAATAATAATAATAAATGTTTCTTGAGCAGCAAATCAGCATATTAGAATGATTTGAGTAAAATGAGTAATGATGCTAAAAATTCAGCTTTAAAATCACAGGCATAAATTACATTTTAAAATATATTCAAATAGAAAACTGTTATTTTAAATAGTACAAATATTTCAAAATACTGTTTTTGCTGTACTTTCAAATAAATGCAGACTCTGTGAGCAGAAGAGACTTTTTTTTTTTTAATTGACTGGAAGTGTATCTGTCATAATTGTTATAGTTTTCCATCATACACAAATATTTTTGTCTCAAACCTGTTAAAGTGTTTCATTTTGGTATTTTTTTTAGTATAGCCTTTTTTTGTTTTGACTGAAAAGTGGAGAGTAGACAGGAATCACAGGGAAGAAGTTGAAGAAACCAAAGCAAGAAATGTTGAAAATCAGACACAAAACCACTAGGCCACAGCTCCAGCCAACATTTTTTTTTTTCCAAAAGCATAACATAAAAGAGATATATGTATATATCATAATTGTCACAGCTTTTGACGTGTGTGTGAGAAACCATTATTTAGTTATTAACTGTGTTTGATCAGAGGTTGTTTGTTCAAAGCGAGGTCCAGTGACAGCTGCCCTGAGGCAACCTGTCGAACTCGACAGTGTGATCTTTCTAACACTCGTTCCTGGTTTTGTATTTTATCCACACCGTTGGGATTGAACCTAAAACCTTTGTGTTAGCAGCCCAGATTGTTAAGCACTTGGCTGCCCCCACCCCCAAGAGATACTTCTTGGGCGAGCAAATGCAACCGGATACGTTATCCAAACTGAGGTGGCTACATATTCCTCGCAGACAGAATCAAAAACAAGCTACTTAACATTCCAGATCTCTTGGTGAAAATTCCCATTGTTTTGCAAATTCATCTCTGGAGTTCCTATTACCTGCATGTGCATGTGGGCTTATCGTAACTTCTGCTCCAGTGATTCTCAACGCTCCCGGAAAAATGTAAATATCACCCCTTGCAAATCTGTCTTTAGGGATGCTGGATCAGTACACATGGCTCTAAATTTACTGGTGATCAGAGTCCGCTGTCTCGCTGAGCACAGAACATTATGTTTCATATGAATCTCTGTGAAATTAAGCCACACAAAGCACATCTTTGTCCGTTTTATTTCCCCAGCAGGATTTATGTTAGTATCACTGTCTGGATCCAGCTTGTCACAGAAAAATATAGTTTGGCTTTTCACAGCAGACAAATTGGCTTTGTGTGAAAAGGTATGCTGCACTTCCTGGGAGGTTGAGTTATGCTAGCTTTTAGCTTTTACATATGTCACATTGCTCGTGAGTTCAAAGGCGGAGCGCAATGCAACCATGTCCCGAAGTTACACTCAGACTCGAGCTAATGATTTTTCCATTAGCTGTAATGTTTTCATTGTGATGAAACACTATATTATTTAGTCTGTTTAATTTCTCATGCTTCTACAGAAGACGTGCACGGTATTAAAGGTGAAGTGTGTAATTTCTGAACCATTTGGGGCACCAGATGGAAATAATGAATGAATGTTTTAAAACAAGTTTCTCAAACACCTTTTCTGCCATTGGTTGGTAAAATACACTGGAAAATATGATTTTCTTACTTAGTATTTCTGTCTTGTTTTCTATAAACATTCTTAAATTGAGATGCGTTTACTTGAGAAGTGAAGTGGCTTAAGATATCAAAAGAATAGTTCTTTCAAAAATTAAAATTTACTGACTCTAAAGCCAACTCAGATGTAGATGAGTTTGTTTTTCATGGGAACAGATTTGGAGAAATTTAGAATTGCATCACTTGCTCGCCAGTGGATCCTCTGCAGTGAATGGGTGCCGTCAGAATGAGAGTCCAAACAGCTGATTAAAAACACAATAATCCACAATAAATCCACATAACCCCAGTCCATTAACATCTTGTGAAGTGAAAATACATAGACAAGAAGACAAAAGATCTGTCAGACATATTATTTTATGACATGTCTGACATATTAGTTCTTGTTTTAAGCATAAAATCAGGAAACTTTTCAGGGGGGATAGTTCAAGCTGTTCCAAAACTGCTAAACACAAGACATTTTGAACAATCTTGGTAACCAACCAGTTGATGGTAGCCATTGACTTACATAGTCTTTTTTTCTATACCATGGAAGTCAATGGCTACCGTCATCTGTTCAGTAACCCACGTTATTCAAAATATCTTCTTTTGTGTTTAGCAAAAGAAAGAAATTCCTACAAGTTAGGAACAACTTGATGGCATGTTAGCGATTAATGCAATTTTCATTTTTGGGTGAACTATCCCTTTAAGTACACTACCAGTCAAAAGTTTTTAAACAGTGGGACTTTAAATTAAAATTTGTAATGTTTTTTTTAAAGAAGTCTCTTCTGCTCGCCAAGCCTGCATTTATTTGATCCAAAATACAGCAAAATCAGTAATATTTTTAGTATTTAAAATAACTGCTTTCTATTTGAATATATTTTAAAAGGTAATTTATCCCTGTGATCAAAGCAAAATTTACAGCATCATTACTCCAGTGTCACATGATCCTTCAGAAATCATTCTAATATGCAGATTTGCTGTTGAAGAAACATTTTTCATTATGAATATCAGTATTTAGAAATTTGAGTACATTTCTGAAGGATCATGTGACTGGAAATTTAGCTTTGAAATCACAGAAATAAATTACATTTCAAAATATATTCAAATAGAACGCAGTTATTTTAAACAGTAAAAATATATTTAAAAATTTTACTGTTTTTGCTGAACTTAGGATCAAATAAATGCAGGCTTGGTGAGACGACTTTAAAAAAAATCTTACTGTTCAACTTTTGACTGGTAGTGCAAATGTGTCGATGTAAGAATGTTTAAAATTTTGTAATGGGAAGCGAGACAAATATTAAGGTTTTTTTTGTGTGTGAAGAATTTAGAATGAAATAACTCACAGCAGACACTGAACGTTGAGAGAAATCACATAATCTCAGATTTGTAAAGGTGCTGACAGTTTTTAGGGGATCTGAGATAAAAGATTGCTCCTCTAAATAAAGTCTAGCAGCACCTATGACTGACTTAGTGTCTGTACATATTTTAAATACTGAATCATACAGTAGTTTTCATTCTAGACATTCTAAAGTACTTTAACGATTTGATTATGAAACTTTTCTGAGTGTTTGCTGCTTCTCTTTGTTCTCCTGGCGCAGGCCGGTTAGTCAAGATATAGAGGTAACGTGTTCTTTCGGTGCCAACTGGAGCGCTGCCAACTTCGGCAGGAGTTTTTTTCTTTCTCCTGTTTGATATTTACTTTACGGCCTTCTCAGAAAAAAACTGCAGCAGTCTGAGGGAGACACTGGGCCATTTTAATGTGGAAAAAGGGGCTAGTTGTGTATTGGGCCACGCTGCTGTCTTATCCCTCCTCTAATTTGCCGAGAATAGACTTGAGGCTATGGACTTAAACGCTCTTGTTATAGCGTTCCAGAAAGGTGCTGGCCAGTGTCATCGTGGGTCCTACACAGAGGAAGCACATGCGGTCTTGTATTATATGGGTTTCGTCTTCTCTGGGAAGGTTGAGCGTTCGATGCGTGCCAACAGAATGTTATTATATGCCAAGCATAGCACTTCATTGTCAGGGCCAAATCCCCGCCCTGATGGGACAGATTAATAGATATTTTAAGGATATGGAATATGTAATATTTGAAACTTTTTTTTTTTTTATGAAAATGAAATTAGATTCGGTTTGATTCCATATGGCAGAGTCACGGTAGATTGTGGCTGAAAGACTCAAATGCCATGGGGCATAATGAAAGCTCTTATAAAAAGGGGGAAATGGAACACCTGTCTCATAGTCAAACCAATGCCATACATACACATCATAGACTGGCTAACATTTTCATGCTAGGAGATATAATCAGTTTCAAAACTTTTAAATTCAATCGCTTTTAAATGATGTTTGCATATAAATGGGTCTTAGCAGTGTGGACACAACCACCCCACAATGATAAAAATCCATTCCCTCCTTTTTTGATCCCCAAAACACCTAAACCATCTCAATTATCAACCCGTTTTGATTTTCTGAGCAGTATGATGTCATGCTGCTCAGGCCCCACCCGCAAGCGTTGACAGATCCTGTATTAGCATATTCCCGCCCTCAGCCAGTTGTACGCTGTCTGTCATTTTCTTAGCTGTAGCGATAAAGTCTCGTAAGAAATGCAGGTGTTTTGGAGTTGGATGTAAAAGTGAACATTAGTGTCTTCATTTTTCTTCTGACATCAGAGCAATTGGTTTTGTTTTTAAAGGTAACTTGCCACCATATATACAAAAAAACAAAAAGGGGGTGGAGTGAACAGTAGCTCATTATCATTTAAAGAGACATGCACTGAAACAGGTCACTGTAAACGGAGCTGTTTTTAACGACGTAAAAAGTGTTGTTTTACACGGCCATTGAGGAAGTCTTACTAAAGTATTTTGCACACATTTCATGAAGACTGTGGAAAGTGCACATCCGATGTTTTTTTAATAATATATAGGCAATTAACACTTACATAATTCCTTTAAAATCGTTGTGAATACCTTTAGGGTGCAAATGCGGTAATTAATTTCTCAAATTACCTCAGTCCTGTATTTGCTGAGTTGACTCTTTTTGAATAATTAAAATGAGGTGGTTTATAAAAATCATTTGTTCGTGAATCAGACTACATATTGTTTGTTTTTACATGCAGCCCGTGGGAAGCAAAAGTGCAAGTCACATTGCTGTGGTATGTGACACATTTGTGGTGTTTCATGTTAGAAACATGGCAATACAAGCTATGCCCACCAACAAGCTTGTTTATTTTTTTCTTTTATTAAAGGCAGTATGTTGTTTGCAGGGCACAGGCCGAAGCTTGATGACTCGCCCAAGGCCGGACTGTTCTCTGACCGTCTCAGTGAACTGGAGCGTATCCGGCAGACCACCATGCGTGTTACAGTGCCATCGCAAACGCCACGGCCCTCGCTTAGCAGCCCCAACTCCTTCACACCTCAGGGGCAGACGCAGATAACCGGTATGAGATTGAACAGCAGTGCATAATCTATTCTATTATATTCTGTTCTATTCTAAATTTGAAGCAGGTACAGAAAAACACACACACACATGGGTCATGCTACAGAACTGGTGCAAACTGAACAAATTTAAATAGTATTCAAATCATGGATGTTTATTAAAATCATTCTATTATCTATTGAAACCCACAATAATAATTAAAATATCAGTAAGCTTAATATATTTAAAATCATAATTTATTGGGTACTTTCAATTGGGAGGTGGCTGTCCTGAACCCTATCTCTTTCATAAGTTTCAGCTTATGAAAATGTTATTGAAATAATATTTGTATTTTTTTCCATTGTTGTTTTTAAAAGTATCTTTTTGATTCTTTTAAAAAGTGAAGTTCCAAAAATATATACAGTAGTCAACATTTGAAGTGGATCAGAAAAGTTCATCAAAGCTGTCCTAAGACAAAAGCGGATATTGTTTTGGTTTCAGGACAACTTTGAAAGGTTTTGGTCCACTTCAAATGTTGACTACTGTATATATTTTATATTTTCTTTGCAAATTATGAAACCTTAAGTAAAAAATGTCCCGCATTTTTCATGTCACTTACAAGACAGTGTATGTTTTAGTCTACTGGACGAGACCGATTTTTACTAAACCCACAAATTTATGATCAGGAAATATTCCTGTGTCCCCCTTCTCATAGCTACAAGATGTGAGTAGATAGGTCTCATCATTTTGAGGTAAATGTGTTCAAACGTCTGTGTGTAACTTTAAGGAACGTCACTACCAGACACCTTTTTTCTGCAATTAAGCACACTTTTTTGGGAGTTATTCCATAACATTTAGTTTTTATATGTATACCACTGTTCAGAACTGTGCTAGCTAACCATGTGCTGATTAGCATCTTTGAGCTAGATTCAAAAGTATCTAAAGTTGTCACTACAAAATATTTGGGTGTTATCCCATAGAATTGTCACTAGCAAAACAGTCACTACCTAAACATGTCATCATTGTTTCAGTAGTGACAAAAGGGAACACATAATCCTCATATTTGGGGTTCAATTAGTACAATTATGCCTTTTTTTGTATTTTAGTATGTTTAGTAGTGTTTTAGTATGTGAGTTAAAATTCTGTAATGTAATGTGGTCGGTACCAAAGCATTAATTAATCACTTCCGAAACAATGGATGTTTTGTCCAAAATAAAGTATACTGAATTATCAACTAATATGTTATGATAGTTTTTGGTTCAATGTATGTTGAAACTAATGAATCCTTAAATTTGAATTCAGTATGATCAACTTTTTGCCTTTTACAAAGAAAATTGGATTCAAAATACAACAAATCTCATAAATTACACTTGAAATATTATTAAAAATGTAATTGTCATAGATTTACTTCTTACAAAATGTTAATAAAATAGCAAAAAATATATATTTACAATCTAGATGTAAGCAAAATCTTAATAGGTCAATTTAACCCTTCCAATTAAATTAATATTACTGTGTTTCGGTAGTGACAAATTTGGGGCGAGGACAAATATTCCATAACTTCCTGAAAATACAATATGAGAATTAACTGCACAATTACTAGAAATGTGTACCTTGGATATTATACAATTTGCATACATACAATTTTTTTGAAAAGACCAATTCTTCCTTCTTTCTACACTCTGTAAACACTTTATTTAAACCTATAATCTTGTTGTTAATTAATCAAATACCCAGGCAGTATTAGTTTACAAATGTACGTGTTTCTTATGTTCCTACTTTACTGATATCGTCTGCACACAAAACCACATGAAGGAAGAAAAAGATCTGTTAAGTTGCTGCTAACCTGTCAGTCAGAATTGTTGTTTCTTTTAGTCAAGTCATCACTTACAGCAATTATATTTACTCATCCTCCCAAGCATGTCAGCATATCTTGTGTCTGTCAGTGTTACAGTAATGTCTGTTCATCTCAGCACAAAGTGGTTTATCTAAGCTGAAATCGCACACTGCAACATGATGGACAAGTGGAAACCGAGTGCGGACAGCCTAGGGCAGTGCGCTGTGTCACAGTGAAAGAACAGGATATCACCTGTCCTTAATTACTGCTCTGAGAGCGCATGTCCTGAACTCTGGGTCCTGTTACTGTACTGTGTCCAAACCAAGTGACTGAATCTGAGAAGGAATGCACCGTATTTTGTTGACTTTAGCGATTATATACTTGGCATGACAGAAAGGTTGAATTATGAGGCATGAAATATGTCATCTCAAACAAACATTTGAGTATGGCTTTATTTAAATACTTTGCCCAAGGGATTACATTGTATTTGCTAACCACACATGGGTATGAGACAGACAAATATAAATAAAACAGTTGAATTGTCAGTTTTAATTAAATTAATGACAGGATATACTGATGTTTGTTGAGAAAACTCCCAGAAACAATTTCGTTTCACTTTGACTTCCATTATATTTTTTGGTCCAAACAGTGGTCGTCAACAGGAACCAAAACTGTATAGTTACCAACATTCTTACATGTCTTCCACAGAAGAAAGAAAATCATGTTGGTTAAATATTATGAGTTTTCATTTTTGGGTGACCCATCCCTTAACTACTTTTCTTCGACCTGCTCTCTTGTACTTTTAGATCCGCGCCAGGCTCAGTCTTCCCCACCTTGGTCATATGACCAGACGTACCCGTCGTACCTGAGTCCCATGGCCTCCCCGTCCGTGCACTCGACCACCCCGCTCTCGTCCAGCCGGGCCACGGGGCTGCCGTCCATCAGCGATGTGCCCAGACGCCTCCCAGGTAACCTCCAGCCTCAGCCCTACAGCAGGTGCGCCCCCTACCCCTTGCGTCTGACACTGCAGTGGGCAGCGGGGTGGGCACGTGTTTTATGGTGGTTTGCACATTTAGAACGTTGGGGATTTTTATGAATAAAGCAACTTTGTTTATACAACTTTTGAAAAATATATTTTTTTTTTAAATAAGGTGAATTTACTATTTAAAAATCTAAATATTTTAAGAGATATTTAAATTTTAAAAATAAATCCTAAATCAGATTTTTTTTAAATGTCTCCTAAAAATAATATGTACCACATTTAGTTAGACAAATGGTGAACGGCCTAAATTTGAACCTAATTTGCATAAAAATTAAGAATCTTAATTTAACATAATCAAAGAATCTTAATTTAAATACTCATAGTGAAGCACTATTTTAGCAAATGTTGAAATAATACTGCACCATGTGCATGTGCCACCAAGCAGAATTGCAAAAATATTAACTGTTTTCAGACAGGTTTCCAGAAAACTGCTATTAATTCTACTGCATAAAAAAATTCACACTTTACCTTAATTTACTTGTTTTTTTTGTTTTGTTTTGTTTTTTAAATGCTGCATTGCCATGACCGTACAAGACCCGAAAGAGAAAACCAACCGTAAATGATCACAGATTATGCTAATGTCTTCTATAGCAGCTCTTGACACATCATATAATGCAAAAAAAAAAACTTGTTGCATTCAGTGTTATTTTTGTATTATTTATATGCTAATATGGTTTTAATATAGAATTTTTATTTTTTATTAGCTTTTATTTTTATTTTTTTTGTAATTTTGTTATGTGCTTTTGCCATTTTTATTAGGTTTTTTTTTTTTAAATATACATTATTTTAATTTATTTTAATTGTAGCACTTGGTTTCACTTTTTTTTTAGATGTTTTTCAGTAAAAAACATGCAGCAATGAAATGTGCGCAAAAGTTGTGCAAATATTTTTTTACTCCTAAATATGTTTTTAATTTGTGTGCTTATGTCATATTTATTTGTTTATATATTTATTTATTTATTTATTTAAATAGTGTTAAATAATTTATGATTTTCATTAATTTATGATTTTTCATTAAATACTAACAACTAATTAGTATTTGGGGTGAAAGTAATTCGTCTTTTAATATGTCATAAATTGATTTTTGTTGTAAATATGCCTGACAAGATTGTTACATTGAATTACATTTTAGTAAGTGTAAATTAGGGGATAATTTATGATATTTATATTTTTGCTCAGAACAACAAAAACAAAAATGCAATTAAATTAATCGGAAAACCTTTTAATTTAGTTTAAAAAAAAAAATTTAAAGCAGTATTACACTTACACTTTTTATGCTTAAACCCTTTATCATCTTTGACCCATTATTTATATGCTAATATGGTTTTAATATTTATTTTTTTGTTAAATTTTATTATTTTTTTTAGTCATTTTGTTATGTGCTTTTGCCAGTTTTTTTGTTTATATATATATATATATATATATATATATATATTTAATTTACTTTTTTCGGATGGTTAGTAAAAAACATGCAGCAATGAAATGTGCACAAAAGTTCTGCAAATATTTTCTGAATTTACTCCTAAAAATATTGGATGATGCAATCATATTCATGAAAAACACACATGAAAAAAGGTAACAAGGCTTCATTTTGGGAGGGTTATTTTCTGAAATTATCATTTTTCTATAATGGTCTGTCAGTCATATTAAACAAATCATAGCATTAGATCTCAAATTCGCATGATTTTTATTAGCTAATGGTGCTATAGATATGTAAACGGAGCCATTTTTAAAAATTGGACTCGGCCATGAGCGTATTTTTAAAACTCGAGGGGAAGGGAAAAAAAAGGTTTCCTTTGCTCCTCTTTCCATGGCTTTGATCCTGCGTAGTATATCGTTAATAACAGAGCAAGACATAATAACAGGCCAGTGGCGGGCAAATAAAGCCGCTTTATAGCGTTACGCTTCCCAGAGAACCTTTGGGGAATGGAAGGCCACTCTTTGCCCGACTTGCACCCCATAAGCTAATTTGTCCTCGTGTGCCCTGCAACACACCCAGAAACGTCCCCTTTAAAGAATAAATGTAGACAGACAAGTTTCCATTTCCAAACACCTGTTTGAGTCCGTGCCAGATAAGTGTTTTCATTCTCTCTCATTTACTGCCATACTACACCCTCATCCATTCCTGAGAACCTGGAGAGGCTTAAAGTGATTAAACAAGAATCTCCCTCACCTGAGCGCTGGCTGCCAGCTTCTGGATGCCCGCCACCCGCCTGTCGTGTTTAATTAATTTAGGTATATCATCCTTTCATTTGATGCTGGCACATGAGCTTATGTTAATAATAGGTTTGATGTGAGATAAGGACACGGCTCTTTGATGTGTCCCGCAACTTAACTGTAAGAGTAACAGTGCAAATATGCATTGTAGTTGTCTATTGCAGATAAAAACTCTTCAGGAGTATTCATCTTTGCACATTGTGCACAGTGTTTTGTGTTGCAGTGGTGGCAATATACTTCTGTACTCAAGGGGGCGAGAGTTACCTCAGTGTTTGTGCAACTGAACTTGGGTTGTTATTATTCAGATCATTGACTATAAATGTCAGCTTTAAAGGTAGAGTGTGTCATTTTTTTTGTGAAACCAAGCAGAATTGCAATGTCTTGCTTGTATATTTTAGCACTGAAAAAATATATACTTTTAACAAACTTTTTTATTCAAACTGCTGCTCTGTCATAACATAACAGTAGTAGACCTGAAAGAGAAAACTAGCTGTAATTTATTTAATATTTATGCTATCATAGTTTTTATTTATTTTTTGAATTAGCTTTATTTGTATTTATCTTTGACATGGATCAAAGACATTAAGATTCAAACATTCAAAATAAATAAAAAAAAAAAAATTCCATAGAAAGCACATTAAATGTAAGTGTCTTCTTTTAAGGTTTCACATAAGTTTTTGGAGATTGAAATGTCAAAATTTGGTTGAAATAATGGTATTTTGTCATTCAGTGTAACCACAATATTTATGTAAAAAATCAAATAACATGCTTATTATGACTTGTACATGTTAAAATATTTAAAAGTTTAAGGGAGCATATTCAGTTTTCTTACTGATAAATGGCCAAAACCTAGGATAGTGGCAAATTTAAAAAATCTAGAATTACAACTAATTAGTATTCGGGGTGAAAGTAATTCATCTTTTAATATGTCATAAATTGATTTTTGTTGTAAATATGCCTGACAAGATTTTTACATTTTTAGTGGGTGTCTTCTGTAAATTAGGGGAAAATATATTATATTTATATTTTGCTCAGAAAAACAAAAACAAAAGTGCAATTAAAATAAACAGAACTTTTTTTTTTTTTTTTTGGAAAAACAACAACACTTATTGATTTTATGCTTAAACCCTTTTTCATCTTTGACCTACATGTTTATATTTAATGTTTATTTTTAAATTGCTACTTTTAATTTGTGTGCTTATGTCATATTTATATTTATATATATTTCTAAATAGTGTTAATTAATTTATAATTTTCATTAATTTATGATTTTTCATTAAATACTAACAACCAATTAGTATTTGGGGTGAAAGTAATTTGTCTTTTAATACATCATAAATTGATTTTTGTTGTAAATATGCCTGACAAGATTGTTACACTAAATTACATTTTAGTAAGTGTCTTCTGTAAATTGTATGATATTTATTTTTTGCTCATAAAAACAAAAACAAAAATGCAATTAAAATAAACAGAAAACTTTATTTATTTATTAATTTTTTTATTTTTTGGAAAAACAACAATTTAAAGCAGTATTACACTTATTGTTTTTATGCTTAAACCCTTTTTCATCTTTGACTCACGTTTATATTTAATGTTTATTTTTAAATTGCAATTTTTAGTTTGTGAGCTTACGTCATATTTATTAGTGTTAAATAATTTATGATTTAAAATTTTTTTTTTGTAGTTTTTTGTATGTTTTTTTTTTACTTCAGTTAATATATTTTTTAAAATACTTTTACCTTTAGCAACACTAGTTGCAATATGAATTTTAGGTGTGATTTTAATTTTAAAAAATTTGTGTAATCAAGCTCAAAGCGTATATTACATGCTCGCCTGTCAAATTTAGAAAGTTAGAGTCTTCGCTTTAGCATTGTAACAAACAAAGAGGAAAAACTCCGGCACTGTGTTGTATGGTGACATCATTCCTCATGTAGACAACATTTAAACTTGTAAATAACCCATAATTGTTTGGTTCACCTGAAACGAATCATTCTTGCCAAATAAATCATTCGTTTTACAGACATAGCATCTGTTCTCAAGACCAGCGCCATCTCGTCTATGGATTTTTGGTGACTAGCAGAGAATGTACGTAAATAGCTTTTTCGCTTTTATCATACGGCCTCTTATTCAGAGCACAGGCTCTCTGTATAGCCCGGGGTGAGAAAACCATTATCGTCAGCCACTCAAACCATGGATTTTGAATATAAAAGAAAAAGGGGATGGGCGTAGAGGGGAAAAGGAGACGCGACTAGCGTTAGCGACAAGCCGTGCCTCCGCAAAACGCCCACGTTTAACCATGCCACCCAGTCGGCCCACAGGCGCAGACATGGTGACAAGAAAGACGCCGTGTGATTTATGAAAACAGCTCTGCGCCAGGGAGGCGAGGCTGTTTCTTTTTGTTCCTTTACCCTTTGGCACTAGCGCTAGCTACAAGACCATTAGTGGTTTCTGATTTTTTGGAGGGAAATAAAGAATATGTTAAGGACAGAAGGGCAGATGGACAGTTTTTGCCCGGGTTTATAATGCTGAAGATACCAGGAGCCCACAACAGTGCAGACGTCTGTCTCTCTCGCTACGATGCTGCTTCGCGCCCCTCTAAACGTTTCCAAATGTGTGACCGATTATGCATCCTAATTGTGTTTTATGTGCGGCAGCCAATGCACACACACACACACACACACACACACACACACACACACCCACGTACACTTTTGTATGCACAGGAACAATTTAAACATGCACACAGCATACAGAGGCATATAAATACCCCGGAGATACAAATGAACTGAGACATATAACCGCACACATGAATACACATACACATGAACTTGTCTGTGACAAAGAGGAAAAACCACAATGAAGTGAAGCCAGCTAATCGATAAATTGTTCTCCTCTGCATGTCTCTAATTTAAAGTAATGGTTGTTTTTTTTTTTTTTTAAATAGCTACATTCTATCATTTAAATTGAGTTTTTTAATTTATCTACTTTTTAGTTTGTAAGAAACAATGCATTTATTCAGCAAGGATGCTTTAAATTGATTAAAAGTGACAGTAATAACATTTATAAAGTTACTAAATATTTATTTTCAAATAAATGGTAGGTTATTTTGAACTTTTCCATTTTCATGTGATCCTGAAAAAACAATGTATCATGGTTTCCACAAAAATTATGAAGCAGCACATCTGTTTTTCACATTAAATAATGTGAAAAAAGTTTCTTAAGCAGAAAATCAGCCTATTAGAATGATTTCTGACAGATCATGTGACACTGAAGACTGGAGTAATGATGCTGCAAATTGAACTTTTCACCACAGGAATAAATTTGAAAATATATTCAAATAGAAAACAGTCATTTAAAATTCTAATAATATTTCTGTTTTACTGTTTTCTTATCAAATAAATACAAATAAAAAAATTCAAATAAATACAACAAAAATTAAAGGGATAGTTACTCACCCTCATGTCATTCCAAACCCGTAAGACCTTTGTTCATCTTTAAAACACAAATTAAGATGCATTTGATGAAATCTAAGAGCGTTCTGACCCTGCATAGACAGAAATGCAACTACCACATTCAAGGTCTAGTAAGGTAGTAACATTGTTAAAACAATCCATAGTTCAACCGTAATGTTATGAAGCTACGAGAATACTTTTTGTGTGCAAAGAAAACAAAAACGACTTGATTCAATACTAAATTTATTTCAAATTCAACACTCTTGAATGTGCATCGAAGACTGACACAGAAGAGAAGACATTGTTGAATAAAGTGATTATTTTTGATTTCTTTGCACACAGAAAGTATTCTCATAGCTTTATAACATTACGGTTGAACCACTATGTCACACGGACTATTTTAATGATGTCCTTACTACCTTTCTTGGCCTTGAACGTGTCAGTTGCCTTGCTGTTTACAGGCATGCAGCGTTCTCGAATTTCATCAGAAATATCTTAATCTGTGTTCCGAAGATGAACCAAGGTGTTACAGGTTTGGAACAACATGAGGGTGAGTAATTAATGACAAAATGTTCATTTTTGAGTAAACCATTCTTTTAAGACACAGGCTATGTTTGTGCAATTTGCTCTTGCTTTTACAGGGTTGTAGTTAAATGATGTGCTGTCATGATTGTTCATTGCTGCAATTTCTCTCTTCATTAGTATGTAAACCCCTCCGTGCTTCCATAAAAAGTAACCTCAGCATTTGTCTCTGTAGGTTCGACAGATTTGAGTCCTTTTCCTGGCCAGTTTGAGCGTCAGTTCCCCGCTTTCTCCTCACTCACCGAGAGCCGATTTTCCAGTCCCAGAATGCACTACCCGGCCACCTTCACGTACACGCCCACCCCCGTCACCACCGGAATGTCCCTCGGCAGCGCTCACTACCACACCTACCTTCCCCCGCCGTACCCCGGCTCCACCCAGAGTCAAAGCGGACCCTTCCAGAGCAGCAGCACACCTTATCTCTACTACGGCGCCTCCTCGGGCTCCTACCAGTTCTCTATGGTTCCTGGAGGAGACCGATCGCCCACCCGGATGATGCCGCCTTGTACTAGCGCGTCCACGGGAACCAGCCTGGTCAACCCGAACCTCCCGGTCCAGGCTGATGGAGGCGGGGCAGTGGAGGGAGACGGAAGTCACAGCAACTCCCCCACTCTTCTTAATCCTGCTGGTAGGATGGACGAAGGCGTGTGGCGGCCATATTGATCGGACAATTACGCAAACGTGGAACCTTCAAACGAACGGCATGGTTTTAAAGCACAAACCTTATTAGGATGTTCATCCTGTCTCGCTGAGCTACTTTCCCTCGCTAACATGAGTATTTATGAGCCTGTTGAAAGGGAAGTATTTTTTACATTGGACTTTGTTGTTGTATTACATTATTCTGGACCTTTTGACCTCTGGGAATCATTGTCATAGGCGGGATTATTTGGAATTGAAGGAATAGAGATGGATTTGAGTATTTCATTAGCATTATGTTATTATTTACTTGTCTTGGCATGTTTTTAATATATCATTTAAAGCACTGAACAACATCTGTATGACAGTTTGTGATCAAATATCTCTTTTTGTGCTTTTTTTTAACTTAAGCATTTAAGTTATACGTATTTGATAAAAGGATTTAACGTAACTTATAAAAGCCATAGATTAATTAATGTATTTGGAACTTGAGTCATAGAGGGAATATTTTTGTAAAGCATCTGTGTTCAAGTTCAAGTAATTTAGGGTAATTTAAATTTCTGTGCCTTAATTGATCACACAGAGTTGTATGTTTTAGTCGAAATGCGTTTAAAACGAGATGGGGTCTCTGTGTCTAAGTACACTACATTTGTAAGCAGTTAATGTTGCTTGATACGAAATGCTTTTTCACTGTTTTAAAGCTTTAAACCAAAGAAACAGCCACGGATGCTCAAAAGTGTTTGCCAATGTGCTAGATCAAGCTTTCTTTGAGTAGCATGCATGTGCTGGGATAATTTATTTAGCTTTTATGTTGCTTAATCAAATGTGGCTGGGAAAGGTTTCCAGTGGGGGAATAGTGAAGGTTCTGGATGTGTCGTACACGGATATTCTTTTCCTGATAACTGGAGCAATGCATATCCTCAAAAAAGAGGGTTAATACACTCAGTTATGGCACTATATCAGTGCAACTGGAGTACATTTTTTTTATTTTTGGGATGTATTTGTAGTATTTAACCGTTCAAAGTTTGGGGTCAGTAATATTTTTTAAGAAATTAATATGGCGCAAAGATGCATTAAATTGATCAAAAATGACGGTTAAGACAGTAAAGTTATTTCAAAATAAATGCTGTTCTTTTTTTATTCTTCAAAGAAATAGAAGTGCATCCGTTTCCACAAAAATATGAAGCTGCTTTTAACATATGAATATGTTTCTAATATTTCTACTACAATGTTTATAACATTTATTATACATGTCATTTAACATTTATAATAATAATAATACATGTTTTTTGAGCAGCAAACCAGCATATTAAAATGATTTCCGAAGGATCATGCGACACTGAAGACTGGAGTAATTTCTAAAATTCATTTTTGCATCACAGAAATAAATTACATTTTAAAATATATTAAAAAAAAAAAAACATTACTGTTTTTACTCTGTTCTAATCAACATAAGAGACATCTTTTTTTAAAAAAAAAAATCTTACTAACCCCAAACCTTTGAGTATTGTAGCTAAATTTTATTCCACAGATATGGTGGTACGTCGTCGGTTTTGCTAATGACAATCTTTATTATAAACTCAAATTAGTTCATCAGTCGTCGACAGATTGATTTACCCAACTGCAGTCGTCTAACATAGTAATATTTATCTAGTGCCTTACACTTGGAACTATACAGACCTCACCAAACAACAGAAAGCTTTCCTCAAAGCAGTGCTTTTTATACGGCTTGTAAAGCCCATATTTAAGCAATTAAATTAAAATAAACCAAAGCTCTTAGCTTGAGTTGGATGTGTTTCTGACCTCCTTTACCTTAACATTGGTCCAATAATGCATCTCTGGCGGGACTAGTCGTGGTTCATTTTGGCTGCTTCAAACCAGGGCCGTTGCTCGAAGTCATCACAGGATCCGGGTCAGCATTCCCAGATATCCCATCCTGAGAGCAACACGGCTTCAAATCAGGGCGTCTACCTATCAATTGAAATAGCTGTGAGTGTGTACGAAATGTTTACAACGTTCAGAGACCATGTTGTATATTAGAGGAGGTAAATACACCACCCTAGTTTTGTTGAATTATTATCTCATTTCTTCTTTTGTAAATTAGTATTTATCTGACAGGTTAACTGAGGGCAATTTGTAGCAAATTTGTCTCTGGTTCTTGCATGCTTTGTTTCCTTTGCACATCTGTGTTTAAATTATCTCGCTTTTCTTCCCTGTGAAGCCTGTTCTCTTTTATCCACGGATAGAAAAAGGGTTTAAGGGAAATTATCATGACAACAGTGAAAGAAATTGGCTTTTTTGATTGTTGTATGTTGTTATAATAGTTTTCTTTGTAAGAGAAATAAAAAGAAATTTTTGCAATGAGCTCGTCCGTCTCGAAAGTAGTATTCTATCATAGTTTCCTGGCATTACTTTGTTCCTCTTTAAATATATCATCCCCGTCATTAAACTTTCTCCTCTGTCTCTTTTCCCCCGTTTGACGTTGATTAAGAGTCACATTGGGGCTTTAGGAAAGACTAATGGCCAGAAGTCCATGCGTCGGGTTGTTCCATTTACATACAGTTTCATTGCCTTATCAGTGAACCTTGAAGATACCTGGCCGCAGATGAAAGCTGGGAAGCAGCTCAGGGATTGTGCACTACTGTCGAACGCACTGACTTGGACCGAAGTCTGGATCAACATTTGCTTTGGATGGCCCTGGAAGCACACAGCTGGCTTCGGTGCTGCATTTGTGTCTCTGGTACTGATGTCTGTTAAATTGAGGCTGTTACACATTACTTCAAGACATAACAGGCATAATCAGAGTGTGATCCATCTCCATTTAAACTGGGATCCCTTCTGGGATTTTCACGAATATGAACTGAGTGGGAAAAGCAAGTTTCAAGTTTACACGTTAGTTGCTCAATCTGTATCCAGCAATTAATGAGCCAGAGATGACAAGGCCCTTAAAGGAATAATTGACCGAAAAATATAAATGTGTGTATATATATATATATATATATATACTCACCCTCAGGCTATTCCAAAATGTATATGAGTTTCTTTATCAAAACATCATTTGCTCGCCAATGGATCATCTGCAGCGAATGGGTGCCGTCAGAGTGCATCAATTAACATCTTGTGAAGCATAAAGCTGTGTGCTTGCAATAATTAAATACATGATCTGTTGCTTTCTCCAGTGAAAAAAAAGATCATTTTGTCTGAATCAGGAGAGAAATATGCACAGATCAAGCACTGTTTATGAGAGAAAACAGTCCAAAATAGATATAGATAAATATATTGGTCGATTTGTATATGAGAGAAAAATGGGATAAAATTTTAATTTAGAATATGCATTCATATTTTGGCCAGAAGCATTGGTTTGTAAATACCTTTCTTACATTTGATTAAAAAAAACATTTAATTTAATAATGTGGATTATTGTGTTTTTATCAGCTGTTTGGACTCTCATTCTGACGGCACCCATTTACTGCAGAGGATCTACTGGTAAGCAAATGATGCTAAATTTCTCCAAATCCATTCTGATGAAGAAACAAACTCATCTACCTCTTGAATGGCTTGTGGGTTAGCAAAACTTCCAGCAAATTTTCATTTCTATGTGACTTATGCCTTTTATCTGGCTGCATAACAGAAATTGTTCAGAATGTTTCTTTGTTTTAAATGTATCAGAAATCTGTTCTGTGTTGCCATGTTTAAATTAGATTTTAAGTCCAAGGTTTTCAAGGTGCTCTCAGACTTTTGGACCCCACTGTATATTATTAAATACAGTGGAGTGAAATCAGAAGTAATGCTGGGTGTGTTGAGTATTTGAGAGGGTGCTGTACCTGATACCATATTGTTCTTGGTCAAGAAAAACTCCCCCAGATTTTCCCTTTAGCATCAATCTTTCAATTATGGTCTTGCCAAGTAAGAAACAAGGAGAGAGAGAGAGAGAGAGACAGTCCACCCACAAACCAGTCAGCACCTCTGTGTCAAACAACCCAATACAAACTTCACCCTGTCTGCAAACGATCTGTGTAAGGGCACTGAAGACAAGACATACTACCAATGTGTCCACCAATACTGCAATAAAAAAAAAAAAAAAAAGCCATGCAAAATCGAAACATTGTATTACCAAGGCAAATACACATCAAAAGCAAAGTCACATGTTTTAATTAATTTTTTTTCCTAGCTCAGTTTAGCAAAGTTTATGCTTAAAACAAAATTAAAAATCTAATGAAAATATTAATTCAAAGGAATAGTCCACCCCAAAAAATGACAGTTTGATCGTCATTTACTCAACCTTATGTTCTTCCAAAAATAAATAAAAATTAACAATTACACAATGACTTCAGCTGATTCAGCTGGTAGTTTCAGTGTTACAAGGTTTATCAATTATAAAACAAATTCTACCGATCTAAAAAGCAGCTTTAAAGAAGACAATAGTGTCGTAATTCAGGTCAATTGAGTTTAATGTTGAGTCGGTTTAATTCAATAACTGTCAATGCTGTAAAAGCTCCTCAAAATGAACACAACTTCAAAGGCAGCTTGACCAAAGACAATGGTGTGATCCAGTTCAGTTCTAATCAAGGTTAAGGTTAAGCTTAAGGTTATTTTAGTCAGTACTTTGGTAATGCAAGCAGTCATCTCAGTGTTGTTTTTAATTGGATTTAACACCATGAGGAGGTCCAGATACAGTTACATTAGTTCAGCTGCGCCATCTAGTGCTTTAAAATCATTTCTGGATTTTAATTTGGTCTTTTGGAGAGACTGACCCCATCGCTCAACATGAGCTCTGCGCTCTGAGCATCATGAGTGCTGTTCTTGCAAATACTTATTCATATAATCAAATAAAGAGAGGCCCCTAAATAATCCAGTAAATCATGATCATTGAATAAAAAAGATAAAATGTATTTATTTACTGAGCATGATTTCTGTGAAGCTGTCCCCAGATATTTAGGCCAAGATATTCCATATATAAAAAAGTGTTTTCTGAAATGTTTCAAAATGCAAATAAATATGCACTAATTTGCAGAATAGAAATGTAAAAATTGGATAAAGCCAGGTTCAAAATTCTTGTTTCCCTTTGTTGATATAGTTTTGAGGATTTTCATCATAAATTGTATATAAACAAACTCCTAAAAACCTTAAGAATATAGACAGGAATAAAACTGTAAAGTTTAGTGCTACTGAAAATGAAATTTCTAGCTCAGTGCATGAGAAAAAACTCATTTTGAGAAAACGGTCTGTGAATATACGTACTGTATTTGAAATCTGCAGATGCAAATAGATGAAGTGAAGAAATATAAACACTTGCAAGCGTATTTCAGATGTTTTCTTTCCACTAGTCTTGAACAACACATTATGAAAAGCCAAGAAATTGACCAGTGCGTGAAAAAGCAACGGCTTTGCCTGCACTGTCTTGTTGGGAAACTTCAGCGCAGTTTTGGTCAAATTACACACAAACACACCAGATGATAATCAAGGTAGTTGCAGACCGAATGGCTCTGATATCAGTACCATGGACAGCTACCAGATGAACAATAGATCTCATTGTTAAACCTATAGGTTTGTGCCAGGAGACCGGAGTTATCTTCCATCTAACCTGTCAAAGGCCGCTCAATACAAGTGAGCGTCTCAGCGAAGATCGACTTGCACATGATGGACAGAGTTCAGTAGCATGCCAAATATTCATGCAAAACAGCCTTTTTCCATAGGATTGAGCCAAACACTAAAATGTGAAATATTTGGACAGAAACTCCATCTTGAGCCTCAGCCAGTCGCAGAGGAGCAAAGACATGTTTCTCGTCAAAGAAACGGCCCTATAAACCGTTTGAGGTGACTGAGTGTTAATTGAGAACTAATGAACTGGTAATGCAAACCGGTCAAATCACGTTTCCAGAGATCTCGCATGATGAGTGACATACAGTCCCGGTGACATTATACCTATTATTTCTGATACTGTATTTTGGAAAACGACGGCACGATCCTGCCCGATGTTGCAAGCCAAACCGTTTTATCGATGCCCAGGTCTGGTACTCATTTAGCCCTGTCTCCAAATATCCCGATGCATGTTATTATATTAATGACAGATTTTATGGTTTATGACTGGAAAGTCAAACTTTCTCGATTTCCTGTGGAGCTTGCGATGATTTATATGGCTGAATGATAAAACGAATTTTCTTGACAGCCGAGGACTTGCGAGAGCTTCTGTGGGTAAGGCCGGGCTCAGGAACAGCAGATTGTGCTCTTATGTGGAGAGATATATCGTATGATGGAGCACCGAGAAGGAAACTCAGCTGTCCCGCTTTCGTACGCAGGCACCGAGTCATGTCTTAAATGAATTAGAGTCCTCTCAGGCGCAACTGTCTCCGCGTGCAGCCACATCCTGCCACTACAGGAAGAGCAACATTTCCATACTTAAATGAAAAACTGAAATGACAATCTGTTTTTACTGAGGCTGTAATCACCCTTTCTGCTCACCATATGATTCCATGTTAAAGGCTAATGAAGAAAATCTCTTTTACAGCTCTGGCTTTGATCAATCACTTTTGAGGAAAATAATAATACAGCAGGCTCCATTATTCAAAATGAAATATAGCCGAGTAGTAAATGTCTCATCTGAGGAAAAAAAAATCTGTGCATTCTCTGTACTGACAAATAAGGTCATTCTATAAAGGTGCTTTTTCACTTTGATAAAGTAAGATTCTGTAGAAACATTTACAAGATAAATAATTTTTTTAAATGGTAACATCTAACTGGTATTAATTAAATAAAAAAATGTTATTTAGCATCACTGAATCAACCTAAATACATAAATTTATGCCAATAAAATGGGTTTTATGGGTTAAATCAGGTACCACTTTTTATTGTTTCTAAAAGAAATGCATTGTGCTTTCTTAAATAATTGACGTAATTAAATAGAATCATAAATGGTTTGATTGTTTATTTTGAAATCAAAAGGCCTTGTGGAAATGTAAAATATTTAAAAGATTATTATATATATATATATTCAGAAATATATATAAATATATATATAAAAATATATAGAAATATATATAAAACTAAACATAATATATACTGTATATATAATCTTTTTGCATTTTGTTTATTTTATTTTTTAAAAATTAAATATTCAATGACTGTTTTTATGTATACTACATTTACTATAAAAATAATATAAATAAAAAACATAAAATATAATATATCTAATCTTTTTTGTTTTTGCTTTTACTAAAAAAAAAGTTGGCATTAGCTATTCAGTGACTTGTTGTTTTTACATATGTGTACATAAGGAATACAAATGACACCCTATTTGTAGAATAACCCCAGAAGTATCTGATTTCTCAGTATTTGTGAATCTGGAGCGGATCCGTATGACAGGGTTCCTACTAAACCCTACTGCTCCGCTTTGATGTCCAGTTCATCTGCCAGACTGGAGCTCTGCAGAGCCAGAAATCCCTCTGGTTAGGTCGTCAGCTTTCTACCGAAGCCACAGGCGTGTGCCTGTCAGATCAACAATCTCCATCAAATCCCACTGCATGTCAGTCACATGGCAACTTCATTACGATTGTGAGGAAAAACCTGATATTTTGTTTCTCCAAGAAAAACCTGGATTTATGTTTCTTCCACTTTGTCCTAATAAAAATGATATAATGCATTTGTGTCAGAATTCTGGAGACCAGTTCATTCTAGTAGACCACAAATCAACAGTAAACTTTCATGTGATCCTAAAAACTAAATATTACTGAAATCCAAAGAGGAACTGCAAACATACAACCAAAATGAGGCTAAATAGGGTGACTCGCAAGAGTCTTAGAAGTTCAACAATAATATATGGTTTTGTATACTCAATAAATCTGACGATATCCATTTTTTACTGTTGCGAGCTTTAGAACTGACTGTTGTTTATATGGTCAAGTCACTCAGACACTAACAGACACTCATTCAAACATTGATTCATTCTCAACTGTCACTGATTGTGGTAATTTAATACTTTCTTCATCTGGTTCACAATCCAACCTTTGTTTGGACACAGTTGTGTACAGTTAAAGATGTGCGTCTGGCTGTGCCACAGACACATTGGTCAAAATGTGATTAGAATGTCTTGTAGCTATAATACCTCCATCTGCTGGATATGTTCTGCAACTGCATACCTTGAGAAAGGTTTAAAACAGGGGTGCTCAACCCTGTTCCTGGAGATCTACCTTCCTGCAGAGTTCAGCTCCAACCCTGTTCAAACACACCTGAACCAACTAATTAGGATCTGAAGGAGCACTTGATAATTACAGACAGGTGTGTTTGATCAGGGTTGGAACTAAACTCTACAGGCAGGTAGATCTCCAGGAACAGGGTTGGGCACCCTAGTTTAAAACAACATGAAGGTGATGAAATTATCACAAAAATGGTTTATCGTCAATTGTTTTTAAAATTACATTAAAAAAAAAATTAAAATAAGTGTCAGCTATAGCAAGAAAAAGAGCTAAATGCTGTTAAGAAAACATTTATTTTAGGGAAAAAATCATATTTTTAAAATAAACGTTTTTGTGCGTTCTTAATTAAATTTTATTCCAGTGTTACTTAATCATTTATTTAAAATAAAAATACGTAAACAATATATATTTTACGTTGGGTTTAAATTAGTTTAATTCTTAGCTAACTTGCAAAATAAAGTACCTCAGCGTTCTCAAAGAATCTCGAGGACGCGCCACTCATGATCACGTGATTATGAAGTAAAACTTCTCCAAAGTCAGAGCTGTTGCTTAGAGTGACAATGCCATATACAGGTATGTATTAATCGCTGTCGGCTTTGTAGAAGGATTATTCCTTAAGGTTTACGCTTGCGTACTACACTGTAGCGTCCTTTTCTGCAGAAATGCGTTTGAAATTCGCCTCTGTGGTACCGCATTTAAAAGCGCCATTTTTAAAATCGAAAACACGAATGATATTTGCGAGAAACGTTAATGACGAATGACGGCGGCGTGTATTTGATCTGTTCTTCACACAAAACTCATAAGCCTTGAGAAAACTTTATATTATCCACCTTATTTTTTTCGTAAGAAAGGGCGCAGACATTTGTAAATTTAATGTTGGCTTCCAACTATTTTAAGCTGTACAAACAACTCGTTTTGCTGCTCGATATTACAAACGTGTGTGTTGTACCGCATTGTTTTAATGTAGGCTATTATCTTAATTATTAACTTTTACCATTTACTGCACTTTGTTATTCTTCTGGCTATTTTTCTACAGCGCTAATGAACCTTAAGTCTCACCCATTCACAGAAAACGGCTGTCTACCTAATAATTGACCATGGTTTTACTACAAAAAAAACAAAACATGGTTATTATAGTTAAACCATGGTAACCACAAATTAACCTTGTGTTTGCTACACTAACCATAGTTTAACCATGGTAATTATTTATAGTAAAACAAAGTGGTTATACAAATGGCAATCAACACGCCAAAAAACATTTAGGCCTACTTTATTAACTATAATAAACCATGGTTCATTTTCGTAAGAGTAACATTAGTACGAAAGCTTGTTTCTGCCAGCCATCAAAAAAATAACAATAATTTGAAAAATTTAATTCCAACTTATCTTACAATTCTTTTTTCCCTCACAGTTTCATCAGAATTTGCAAAACACAAACCCACGAATGGGGAAAACAGAATTGTGCAATGTAAATTCGCAATTACGAGTTTAAAACATGCAATTGCAAAATATAAGTTTGCAATTCTAAGAAAAAAGGCTGAATTGTGAGATATAAATTTACAAAAAAAGTCTGAATAGTGAGTGAAAAAGTCGTAATTACCATAATTTCATGGTGAAAACAAGCTTCCATACATCAGTGATATTTCAGCTAAATTTTGCGGACAAAAGGGTCCATTGTCAATAGCGAAGCAATGTATGAGGCACAGATCACTCAAAAGTCACTTTCACACCAAGTGCTTTTTTGTTAGTCAGTGTGGTGAATTTGCATGAGCAGCTGGGACATGAATGAAATCTTTTGCTCTCAAGTGAACTTCCCGAACACGCAGATGAAAATGAATGGATTTCATCCACAAAATTTCTCAGAGCAGCGCTAAATGTGTCTGCACCTTTATTGTGTGGAAAAGAGCTGCTGACGCATTCCTCCAAAAAATTTCCTTTTGTTTCACGGTAGAAAAAAAAATTTTTAGATTAATTATTCCCTCCAAAAAAATTGATTTGAAAATTTGAGCATTGACTAGAGACAGTGAGCCAGTCTCTCTGTAGGGTCTCCTCCTTGAGGACCTGTGAATCACTAGAGTCTGTGCAAACAGATTAGAGTTACAGCCCTGGACCAGAGTGAGACATGTTTGACATTAATGCCGCATTGTATATTATCAGAAACGCTGAATGTGGACGCAGAGATCCAAGGCAGAGAATGTTTAAGAACTAATTACGAACCAGCGAGGCACAAGACCTATAGCATATTTTCTTACTTGTGTGGAAAAATATAGCAGGCTCCATTTATTTTTCTGCACTGTTATTTCTGGATGGCTCCTACTTCGGGTAAATAGTCCCGTTCCCTATTGTAAATCTGACGGGCACAGGTCTTCGGAGACTTTTGAGGCTCTTTTAAGGAAAAATAGAGACAGGCTTGGATGGCTTTTGGCCATAATGAGAGAGTGGAAGCAAAGGGGGAGCTTTGATCCATGGCCTGAAAGCTCATGTTTAAATCTGTTAGCAGACATCACTCATCTTTGCCCACGGATGAAACGAAAAGATCAAAGTCTGTTTCTTTGCGTTTAATGGACAATGAAACCCAGTTTAGATGTCTGTGTCATTGCAGCAGCTAATATAATAGCCCTTTCACCACGTTAGGAAAATATATGTACCTTTTTTAAATACATATAGGCCTACGTGCATATTTATCTTTAAAAACGTATCTAGACAGACAGACAGACAGACTGATAGTCATATGGATCTAGTGGCTTAAGTGTCCAGAATGATCCAGAAACGTAACCGCACAATTAGCACTCATCATTCAATTACAATAAATATCCATTTCCTTAGAAACGGCTCCATAAAGCGGTATCAATTAGCAAAAACGTGTGTGCAGGGAAAAAGAAATAATGCAAGTCAAACTGTGAAAATATTATTTTATTCATAGAGCTTCACTCGGAATAGGCCTCTCTGGCGCCACACTCTCATTTCATATCAAACGCTTGTCCAAACCACACAAGAGCAGGAGCTCCACAAGGACCTATCATGGGCCCTGTGATATTCCAGCAGTGCTAAGTGGAGAGGAGGAGACCTGGACAGAAGCCCGATCAGATTTCCTTATTCTCCATTTCGCTGGACCACTGCGTGCCGTGAATCTCCTTTCCATCTCAGCTCGTTAATTTCCCATAAACGGGGTTGTGAATAAATATTTAAGTATGATATATCCAGCGCTGATTGATGTTAAACACTTTGAGATAAGCCAAAACGAAATGAGAAGACAAAATGATATGAGTTGTGAGAAATAACAGAGGAAAGTCTGAACAACTTGTACTTTACAAGGAAATTACATGATGAGGCAATGAAGAATTGAGAAATTTCTATAAACCGTTTGCGGAAAGTCTGCTAGTCACTTTAAAAGAGCAAGATACTCATGTAGAAATGATCATGGACAGCATTCATATGCTGTTATTTGCCACACTGCATTTCTTTAAATGAAGGCACATGTTAAATTAGCACCTCATTAAATTATTATGTACTTAACCGTTTTTAGATATATGATTGCTTATGAAGCTGCCCAGGACAGACCAACGTTTGTCCTGCTGCTCACATGCAATTATCTGTTATACACAAATAATAATAAAAACATAACGGAAGGCAATATTGACAGACATTGTAAAACCACAGGAGAGATGAAAGTGAATAAATCTTACAGATTTGAAATACCTGAACAAGCTTTTTTTCAGCAGAAAGCAATTAGCGAGGTTATGTAATGCACCAATTCTTGAGTACTGGGACAAAATAGGTTAAACAAAAAAAGTGAAAAGTTTACACCTCTGTTCAAAAGTTTGAAGTTCGTAAGGTTTTTTCCCTTCTTTTCTTTTCTTTTTTTGAATAAATTAATACTTTTATTTAGCAAGGATATATTACATTGATCAAAAGTGATCTGAAGATTGCAAATAAAGCTTTTAAATTACTGTTTCCACAATAATATTAATCAGCACTAGTATTTTAACACTGAAAATAATAATGTTGCTTAAGTATCAAATTAGCATATTATAAGATTTCTGGCGGATCATGTGACACTGAAGACTGGAAATTCAGAAAAATTAACTTTGCTATCACTGGAATAAATTTCATTTTAAAATATTTTCAAATATACTGTAATAATAATTTCCAATTTTGAACCACAAAGTATGCCTTAGAATATTAATTGAATTACATATTTATTTTTCTGATTTTTCTTAAGTTTAATATTAGGGCTGGCAAACAATTAATCGCATACAAAATAAAAGTTTGAGTTTGAATAATATATGTGTGTGTACTGCGTGTAATTATTATGTATATATAAATACAAACACGTTAATGTATATATTTAAGAAATATTTAAAAGTATATGTATATATTATAATTTTTATAGAATTTATATTATATATAAATAAAAATATTTTGCACATAAATAACATATTTCTCTTAACTATATATATTAATTTGTGTGTTTTTATATATACATAATAATTACACACAGTACACAAACATATATTAGGCAAACTCAAACTTTTATGTTGTATGCGAGTAATCGTGATTAATCATTTGCCAGCCCTATTTAATATATATTTAGATCTTTATAAAGAAAGTCTCAAGTTGACGGAAGGTGATTTAGTGGTTGTGAGTGATAATGTCATATGTACAGTACCCTTTCATTTGAATCATGTAAAAATGATAATGTGTTCTAGTAAATACTCTAGTGACAATTCATTTTGATGCAATTAAATTTGAGGAACATTTTGTTCCATGTCTCAAAAATCAGTGCATGATATGATAAATAGAATAAAACAGGAAGAACAACAGAAAACAGTAATGTGAAGTCTCTTTAAATAGAGATATAATAGCAACTCACTTGGGACAATGTTTATATGAGATGAGTAAGAGCTGGTGAATATGCGTAATAATTATATTAGACCACCAGTCTTGATTGATTATCAGGACCCTGGATGAATGAAACTACTAGCTTGTAGTTTGGGATCAACAGCTTTGAATTATATGAAAAACATCATCTCTTCCCCAAGAAAAGATCTACCCCAAGTCTATCTGTGTCAAATTTGTTCATCTGTTTACTTAGTTAGCTTCTTAGCCACATCCTTATATGCTAATTCGATCTCGTTGTCGGCGGCACAGGTGTTGGTGAACTCTTCTTGTGCATATGCACTGTTCAGGTAACGCCACACGCCTGTCAAATTGGTGGGAATGTCATAGTTCCGATATTTCTTGGCAACGACCTGAAAAAAAGTGGATGGAAAATAGATGGAAATTACATTTTTAGTGTCAGTAAGATATCTTTTTTTTAAGAAATGATTGCTTTTATTCAGAAAGGATGCAATAAATAATCAAAAGTGACAGTAAAGATATTTATGTTACAAAATATTTCTATTTCAAATAGATGCTGTGCTTTTGCTGTTCTTTTCAAGTGTATCACGGTTTCCATAAAAATATTAAGCAGCAACTGTTTTCAACATTTCTAATAATAAAAAATGATTATTGAGCAGCAAATCGGCATATTAGAATGGTTTCTGAAGGATCGTGTGACGCTGAAGACTGGAGTAATGATGTTGAAAATTCAGCACTGCATCGCAGGAATAAATTAAATTTTAAAATTCAAAGATTCAAACAGTTTTAAACTGAAATTTTAAACTGAAAAAAAAAAAAATTTTTTACTATTTAAATACGTGCAGCTTTGGTGAGACTTCTTTCGAAAACATTTAAAAATCTTGCAATCTCAAACTCGACGAAAAAGGCAGCAACAAATGCACGTGTACGTCTATCCACTGTAATTACAGGAGTAAATACCCCTCACTTAACTGTAGGGAACTCCAAAGTCACAAAAAATACACAAAACTACACTGAGTTAAAGTTGTTTTTCTTAAAAGATCAAATAACGAGCATTATTATGGGTTGAGGTTTTGCTGGTTAGCAATTTCCCCCTAAATGTCATAACTACACAATGTGGCAGCAAGCTGCTGCTTCTCCATTGACTGTCCTCCACGAGTGCAAATTTCTGCCAAAATTGTCATTGAGATGAATGAGAATGCTAACAGATCGCTCTATCCAGGTATTACTGGAACACTGCAGGCCAGCTATAGTGACAAGTCCCCCCTCAGCGCTTCAGCTCACCTTCACTATGTGGAGCTTTGGCAGCAGGTTGCAGTCTGCCAGAGTCAGCTCATTCCCATCCAGGAACTTGCGGTTGGAGGCCTTTTCCTCCTCCATGCTGTCGGCATCTACCTCATCAGGCAAGAGGCTGTTCAGGTAGTCATCCAGCTTCTTGAGTGCCTTTGTCAAACCAGTCTTCAGACCTAACAAAACATCACACACATATTAATAACCAGTGTGTTTATTGTATTTGATGGTGAATGATAAAAGGAGTGTTGCCAAAAATTCTGGAAAAATATGTATGTTGGTGACCATAAGAGCTTTAGTTATTTTATTTTATTTTATTTTATTTTATTTTATTTTATTTTACTTATTCATTTAAATGGTGATAATAGATTAGGTTGCCATTAGTTACTGTTACTTGTTTTTTCTTATTAATGTTATAATTTTAATACAATATATACATTTACAATGACAGTATATGCACTCCTATTCAAAAGATTTTTTGAAAGATGCTCATCAAGGCTACATTTATTTTATCAAAATAAATAAATAAAAAGTAAACGTAAAAAGTAAATTAACTTAAAATGTAAATATTTTATAAATATTTAATATTTCTATATATGTATTTTTAAAATTATCATTATTATTTAAAAAAGCATGTTCTTTGTCTGTACCAGGTTCCATGTGTATGTTGTTTAAATTCTGCCCAAAACTGCAAATGTTTAAAATATCAGTCATCATAGGTTGTCAATCACAACAAAAATATAATAAATATTTGAAAAAGTTTTAAGTATTAGAATAATTTGGGTAAGATTTTTTGAAAGATAATCTTATGTTCACCAAGGCCACATTTATTTGATTAAAATAAATAAATAAAAATTAAAAAATGTAATACTGTGAAATGTTATTACAATTTAAAATGTTTTCTGTTTTGATATATTTTCAAATCTAATTTATTGACTTCTTATTAGTGTTGAAAACTTGAGTGAATGTTGTGAAAAAAATATAATTTTTAATATATTTTTAAAAATGTCCTTTTTATATTTCCCACAACAGCACAACTGTTTTTTAGGAATCTTTGATAAATGATTTACTTAAAATATTTTTAACATTATAAATGTCTTTACTGTTACTTTTGATCAGTTTAATGCATCTTGCTTGAATAAAATTATTATATTCTTCTAAAAAAACATACTGACCCCAAACTTTTCAATGGTAGTGTAAATATTAGGTTTTTTTTTTTTTAAATTATCATTATTATTAAAAAAGCATTTTCTTTGTCTGTACCATGTTCCATGTGTACGTTGTTTCAATTCTGCCAAAACTGCAGATATTTAAAATATCAGTCATCATAGCCTATCAAGCACAACAAAAAATAATAAATATTTGTAAAAGTTTTAAATATTAGAATAGTTTGGGTAAGATTTTTTGAAAGATATCTCTTATGCTTACCAAGGCAGTATTTATTTGATCATAAATAAATAAGTAAATACATAAATAAATGCAGTAATACTGGGAAATATTATTACAATTTAAAATAACTTTTCTATTTTAATATATTTTCAAATGTAATTTATTGACTTCTCTTAGTATTAGTGTTAAAAACTTGAGTGAATGTTTTGTGAAAAAAAAGTAATATATTTTTTTATTTCCTTTTTATATTTCCCCATAGCAGCACAACTGTTTTTGTTTTTCAGGAATCTTTGATGAATTATTTACTTAAAATGTAAACCTTAATAACATTATAAATGTCTTTACTGTCACTTTTGATCAATTTAATGGATCTTGCTAAATGAAAGTAGTATTTTCTTCTAAAAAACAACATACTGACCCCAAGCTTTTAAATGGAAGTGTAAATATTAAATATTTCTATGTATGTATTTATTATTATTATTATCATATTTTATTGTCTGTACCAGGTTACATGTGTACGTTTTTTAAATTCTGGCAAAACTGCGAATAATCAAAATATTAGTCATTATATCAACCACAACAAAAGTATAATAAATATTAGAAATAGTTATCGCATCAGCCAGAATGTCTATATCGGAACATCCCTACTGAAAACGTAACCAATCTTTAAAAAAAAGTGAGCACAAGTCAGTTCTAATACATTCAGTGCTAAAATATGTAGGATGTTTACAGAACTATGTATTCCGTATAGAGTTAACTGAATTTAACTTTGCCTAGTTTCAGTGTCCTGACCAAAAAACAATAAATCCATTCATTCATTCAATCAGTTTGATCCAGTTTGACATGCATACCTTCATTCGCATCTGGCTTAGTGTTTTTTATGAAAGCTGAGAACTTTGCAAATATGTCATTCCCAGCTGTGTTTGACTCCCTGTGCCTGGCTGCGAGTTTGGGGTACCTTGGACACAAGGAAAGGTACATAGAAAAACATGTGTCAGTATTCTTTACAGTTCTAGCTCTCAGTGGTTTAATGTGATGTTTAATACAATATACATTACAAAAAAAAAAGTCTAGAGCTGCGGTTCTTAACTGTTGGGTATTAATCCAAAAATAGGCCGTAGACCTGTTCTCATAGGCCTTAGACATTGGCGAAAAAAAATTATGCTAAATGGAAACAATAAAATAAATCATGAAAATAAATGCTAATAAAGTGTTGTGAACTTTGCACTAGATATGCTGTTCTTCGTAATATTAATAGATTTAAATGTTGTTTACTTTTGTATGCTAAACAATTTTGGTGCTGTGTTTGACCGTGATTGATGAAATCTGGTTCCTGAAGCAAAACCAGTTAGAACCGCAGGTTTAGAGTTTCTATACAGTCACGATTTGTCTCAAGTGTATTTGTAAAAATGAGCTTACTTTGGTGGTGCCAAAACCTCCTCCAGAAACTCCTCGATCTTGTTAATGTCTGTCTTCACCTCACCGTTGAAGGTCAGGAAAGGAGGGTGAGTGCCTGGAGCCAAGTTGTTCAAATCAGCTGGTTTCCTGAACAAAAAGTAATTATAACAACATTTTATGAATTTCTTAATTTTATTACTCAACTAGCATTTTGCATGGCGTTGCATAAAAATTGTAGGTTCCATTTTGTTATTTCCAAAGGATAAAATTCTGAACTATATTTTTCTGGTTTGAGCTCTGACAGGCAAAATGGATTATATTTGAACAATATCACTGTTCAATGACCTAGAGTTTTCCATTTTAATATCCAATGGAAATGTCATTTAATAATATGAAGACGTGGCATTTGTTACTGACATTTATATAATATAATTATTCGTGTTTTGTGTACTTTGGTCTCAGATTAGTAAAGTTCTCACCTCTTCAGGTCGACAGTGGTGACATTGAACACCACACCTTTGAGCCAGAGGATCATGAAGAGGCGTTGGGAGAACGGACAGTTTCCGATGCTCTCGCCATCACTACCAGCCTACGAAGACAAAAACACATCTTTACAAATACATCACGTCCTCCAGAGATCAGTAAGTCTTAATTTATCTTTATGCCAATAACATGAGCCAAAGATGTGGTGGAGACAACAACTCATGCTGTAAAGCAAAAAGACTAGATTGAGAATGATAAAGTCTCATAGCGCCCTCTGCTGCTGATTCAATGTTTCAATAGACAGTTAGAACAGAGTTTACCTGAAGTGTAACTACAACGATTTTTTTTTAAGTAAAATAAAATAAGATATAAATAAAATAAGCTGAAATAAAAACCTTGTTTAACTACAGGCTTATAATACAGGTAACTACAGGTTATATATATATATGTGACCCTGGACCGCAAAACCAGTCTTCTGTTGCACGGGTATTTTTGTAGCAATAGCCAAAAATACATTGGATGGGTCAAATTTATCGATTATTCTTTTATGGCAAAAATCATCAGGATATTAAGTAAAGATCATGTTCCATGTAGATGTTTTGTAAATTTCCTACCGTAATTATATCAAAATGTAATTTCTGCATTGCTATGAACTTCATTTGGACAAGTTTAAAGGCGATTTTCTCAATATTTTGTTTTTTTTGCACCCTTAGATTCCAGATTTTCAAATAGTTGCATCTCAACTAAATATTGTCCTTTCCTAACAAACCATACATCAAAGGAAAACTTATTTATTCAGCTTTCAGATGATGCATAAATCTCAATTTTGAAAAATTTACAGAAATATATTACTCAGGAACTCAAATGTTATTTAGTTACTATTTGTGTGAGGATTTTGCTAAAACCTGTAAAACAATATTAACCCTAAATTTATTAGACCTTAATTATTAATCCCTATTGATTTCGCAATTTTGTGAAGTGAATGCCTTAAAGGGACAGTTCACCCATAAATTAAGATTCTGTCATTATTACTAACCCTCAAGTTGTTCCAAACCTGTATGTGTTTCTTTCTTCTGCTGAACACAAAAGAACATATTTTGACTACCATCAACTTGAAAGAACAACATTAGGGTGATTAAAATTAAAAAGACAGAATTTTCATTTCAGGGTGAACTATCACTTTAATTTGGTTATTTTTTATGTGAGGAACAGTTTACAATGAAACACCCAAACAAAAGATATCTTAATGTTGCATTTTTGTTTAACAAACTTTTTTTTTTTTTTAAGTTCATAATCATATTCTGATCAATATTTGTCAGACCACTGCAGTACCATTATTGACTACCTTGAGGTCGCCGTCTCCCTTTAGAAAAACCCTGCTTTAGACTGGACATCACTAAACTGGGACAAGTAGCAAGAACAAATGCTTGGACCACAAAATCAGTCATAAGGGTAAATTTTTTTGAAATTTAGATTTTTATATTGAGTGAATAAATAAGCTTTCCATTGATGTATGGTTTGTTAGGATAGGACAATATTTGGCAGAAATACAATTATTTAAAAATCTGAAGATGAAAAAAATCTGAATATTGAGAAAATCACCTTTAAAGTTGTCCAAATGAAGATCTTAGCAATGCATATTACTAATCAAAAAATAAGTTTTGATATATTTATGGTAGGAAATTTACAAAATATCTTCATGGAACATGATCTTTACTTAATATCCTAATGATTTTGGCATAAAAGAAAAATAAATCATTTTGACCCATACAATGTATTGTTGGCTATTGCTATAAAATAAACCTGTGCTACTTACGACTGGTTTTGTGGTCCAGGGTCACGTATTGCAGATGCAGCTGAAATTACAACAACAATGGTTACATAAACACAAATGTGCTTATGCTCATTTTAAAATCTTAATTGAAATGCATATTTTTTATTTACTCAACAATTAGCATTACAGATTACACACATTCTGAAAAATGCTGGGTTGTTTAAACCTGACTTTGGGTCAAATATGGACTAACCCAACTGTTGAGTTTAAAGTTTTAACTCAAAAGTTAAGTTAGTCCATATTTGACCCAAATATGGGTTGAAACAACCCAGCATTTTTTGCAGTTAAACTACTTTAACTCATTTAGTGATAAACACTAAAGTTTCTCATTATGGAGAGTACAAATGACCCCGTTTATCAGTGAGTGACAGTGCTAATCACATTCACGCTGCTACTGTACGTTTCAGCAGTAGAGGAGATCAGGTGTCCCAAAACAGTGGCACCACTATCACGAGACTAGCTTTAGCTTACACTGTGACACGATACCCAGCACAATATGAATTATGCACACTGCATTCATTAACCGCAGGCCTGGTTGTAAGAAGAACACAGTGCTGTCAAATATATAATAGGTATACAGTGTCCAATAGCGGAAATAGTTCTATTTTGCATCTTTACTACTTTAACACAGTTTGTTTTCATTACACAGTTCAAAGAGAAACATAGGAGAAATACACTGCATAACACAGTCAGGTAAATGAGGCAGATGGTATGTGAAAGGTCAGGGCACTTCCATTTCCACTCATCTGTGCATTCTGGCAAATTCAGAACAGAGAGAGAACTGGATGCAGAACAATGAGCCGCTATGATCTAGAAAGCGCAGGACAATAGGCCGTTTGCTATAGGACCGGTTGCTCTGTTGGATGGCAGTTCAGGGCTGTAAACAGACTGGGGTGGGACTGACTGACAATGCCTTGTGTACAGGATATATACTGTTAAATAGAAAGATTAGTGCCTGGAAGAGGATTTGTTTGTGTCGAACATTTCTTTTTTTTAATTAAGTTGCCTCAGCATGGTTGCCGCATAATGCATTAATTATATAATCAATATTCAAGCATGTAGAAATGCACTGTCAGTGTTTAAGACTTTTCATATATTGCTGCTACTTTCCAATTGTATTTAGATCCAATAAGCTTATTGTATTGTTTGCAATGATAGATATTACTTTTAAAAATTGTATTTATTTTGCATTTGTGTTTGATGAAAAAACTGTAGTTTAATAATGGTTGCAGATCTTACATCTACCTGATTGTATGCACAGTATATCAGTACCATGTTTATTTATTGCTACTGTGAATGCTCATGTTCCTTATTAAAGTTCATCTTCAATAAAAACACTAAGTACATTTAATAACATTGTTAAATGAAATCTTTTTGACTTTTTGACAAATTTGACTATGAATATCTATTTTTCATACTGTACTTTACAGTACAGTATACGTTTAGCATTCAAAATGACTTTAGTTTTCAGTGGGTTTTTTTCAATTAGTATAAAATAGTACAAATTTCTTTAAAAAGTTATATTTAAGCAAAATGCTTTCATTTTTATTGACCGTAACATGAAAAATAATTATTAGTTTATTTATGTGTCAGATTTATAATATCAGTTTTCATTTTTAAAACTACTGAGGGTATATTCTTTAAACACCACCTTTTTATGCATCCAATGATCTATAAACCCATGTGCAAGAACTAATGGCATTCAAACATTACTCTACTTACAACCTGGTCATGACCTTAGTCAAATATGCACACGTTACTCTAGAACAACTATTGAGTTAAAGTGACTTTATATAAGCCTTATAACTCCATGAAGCTCACTCTAATGCTAGACTTTTCTCCTTACCTTGACAAATAACTCAATATCAGGTTCTTGACCGTCTCCCATTGTAGATACTGTCTTTGATTCAGGTATCTCTCCTGATCTGTCACCTACATCCTCCCAGCCGTAACTTGCAGATATTTTGGGTTAAATGTCAACGTTTAGCTCTCTTAGATTCTTTGTTCTACTCTTGATGGGCAGCCAGTGGCACCAGGTGTTGTGATGTCAGCTCAAACCCAGATGAAAGATGAATCTAGCGCTCTCCCAAACAGGGGTGATATAAAAGAGAGATAGGTGAGAGGCTTTAGTTGGGGGTGGGGCTTTACTTTGCCCCACCTCTGCCACAAATAGCTCTGATGAGCTTGAGTGACAGATGTGAATAAACCAGAACTGTGATGTTGAGATATGACTTTGAAACCATCTATGGAGGTTTATGTTTTGAAATAGGCACCTAATTTCATATGTACTGCATGTTAAATTTCACGTCAAAAAGACTCATTGTTTAGAGTCTCTGTCACTAAACTCATGCACCATCTTGTCCCTGTGTAACTATGTGACATGTTCATGGCCCAGAAACTCTGAGTAGAGGAATGAGCCGCATGCATTTTTAATGCGGTCCGAGTCACAGGCAGTACGCTGGCAGGCAACGGCAGGTTATATTTGATCATCTTGTGGAGCCCAGGAGAATAAGATTCCCTGTTAAATATTTTATGAGCTGGCTTTGGTTTATAGCATGAATTTGCGTTCAAAGTTTTCGGACGTGACTGATATGAACCTGTGAAATGAAGATTACTCAGTTTGCTTCCTAAAATAGAACTGACTATCCTAGATATGAGTGGAAATTATATGTCAATACTTAATAAGAAAACCACTATTACTGTGTGTGGTCTGTTTCTGTAGCTTCAGACTACAGTTAAACTTGTACATGTGGAGTGCAAACCATAAAAAAATTACTAAAATGACTTAAAATAAAAAACGATAATAAAATAAAACAAACAAAATATAACATAAACAACATTTTATTTCAGCTAGTTTCCAAGGCAACATTTCTCATTTCAATTTAATGTGATGTAGTAAGACAACTAAAAATGATACAGTATACAGACGTATATAAAACAAAACCTACCAAAAAAAAAAAAAGTAAAATTATTAAAATTAATTTTGTTAAAAAATGTATCCTAAATCCCATTATTTTATGCTTTTATGTCTTATTAAGGACCCTAGTAAGATGTTGAATATGAATTGAATTTGATTTTGGGATTAGTAGGGACGTAATGGCAGACAATGGACATTCAATTGTTTCATCAAAATTGTTGCTAGGGACAATTTAGTAGTCACTAGATATTGGTAGGGACATGTCATAGCTTCCCTAATGAATTCTATGCCCTTTGAAATCATAACAAGCAATGACCGACTTTGGAAACTATACATTTTGGAGCGCAAGCCATTAAATTCAAGAAGTGATTTGGGAACTCGCTTCGAAGTTCCAATCTGAATCAAAAAATTCACAAACCTACCCTGAAGTTCCGATCTATCAGATGATTCTCGATACACTTCAATCGTAATCAAATGATTCTCGACTTGCTCCGAAATCCAAATCTGAATCAATGGATTTGCGATTCGTGCTCTGATCTGAATCAAAAGATTCACTAACCCGCTCAGAGGTTCCGATCTAAATCAAATGATTCATGATGCGCGGTCCAAAGTTCCGATCTAAATCAAATGATTCTCAATACACTTTGAAGTCCCAATCAGAATCAAATGATTTGCAAACTCTCTCCGAAATCCCAATCAGAATCAATGGATTTGCAGTCCGCACTCCAAAGTTCCGATCTGAATCAAAAGATTCACGAACCTGCTCCGAAGTTCTGATCTAAATCAAATGATTCATTATACACGCTTCGAACTTCCGATCTAAATCAAATGATACTCGATACGCTTCAATGTCCCAATCAGAATCAAATGATTCTGTTCTAAATCTAATTATTCGCAAACCTGTTCCAAAGACCCCATCGAAATCAAATGATTCTCGATACGCTTCGATGTCCTAATCAGAATCAAATGATTTGCAAAACCCGCTCCAATATCCCATGCTGAATCAATGAATTTGCGATTCGCGTTCCGAAGTTTCGGTCTGAATCATAAGATTCACTAACCCGTTCCAAAGTTCCGATATAAATCAAATGATTCACAATACGAATCGAAAGTTCCATTCTTAATAAAATGATTCTCCATATGCTTCGATGTCCCAATCAGAATCAAATGATTTGCAAACTCTCTCTGAAATCCCAATCAGAATCAATGGATTTGCGATTCGCGCTCCGAAGTTCCGATCTAAATCAAATGATTCACGATAAGCGCTCTGAAGTCCTGATCTGAATGAAGTGATTCGTGATACACAAAGTGCTGTTCTAAATCGAATGATTTGCGAACCTGCTCCGAAGTCCCCATCTAAATCAAATGATTCTCGATACGCTTGAAGTCGCAATCAGCATCAAATAATTTGCGAACCTGCTCCGAAGTCCCTATCTAAATCAAATGATTTGCAATACACACTTCGAAGTCCCGATCTAAATAAAATGATTCACGATCCAATTGAAGCGCTTCGAAACAGTGAATCATTTTGCAACGCATTTACATTGAATCATTTTGCCAGTTTACTGCTAACTATTGAAAGCACTACATTAGCACCTCAAAATGCATGTTGGATGGAATGTGCATTATGATTGAGTTTGTAGCTAAATTCACTATATTTTAAATTGTTTGACCATTGCAATTCGTTTTCCGACAGTTCAATAGGAAATCAGTCGAAAGCATCTAGTCATCTCACACCATTTAAGTAAATGTTAATAAATATTTGCAAAATTATTGTTGTGTCTGATTGTATTAGTTTATATATAGAATTCAAACGGCATAACAACATAAAGTTAAAGAGGGTAAACTTTGTCATTCAACTGAGCGGTGGTCATATGTTTTAAGCACTTTGGCTGCCTTATATGTTCTTACTCCGCCCATGTATGAAATGTGCGTCATTGAAAGTGCGTATTTACTATCAGTCAGTGGTATGACGTATGTGACCCTGGACCACAAAACCAGTCATAAAGGTCAATTTTTAGACATTGAGATTTATACTTTTCTCCTTTCCATTGATGTATGTTTGTTAGGATAGCACAATATTTCAAAATATTGTGAAAATCACCTTTAAAGTTGTGAAAACTTCCAAATGAAGTTCTTAGCAATGCATATCACTAATCAAAAATTAAGTTTTGATATATTTACAGTAGAAAATTTACAAAATATCTTCATGGATCATGATCTTTACTTAATATCCTAATGATTTTTGGCGTAAAAGAAAAAGTGATAATTTTGAGCATACAATGTATTGTTGGCTATTTCTACAAATATTCCCGTGCTACTTATGACTGGTTTTGTGGTCCAGGGTCACATATTGCAGATGGAGCCTAAATTACAACAACAATGGTTACATAAACATATATTTAATTGTTTGGTCAAGATTATTGCTTGGGACAATTTAGTAGTTGCTGGATATTGGTAGAGGCATGTTCCCTAGCGTCCCTACTAAATTCTACGCCCTTGGAATTTGGACATTATAACTTCATCACACTTCTGGTAATGTACTGTACGTGCTAAATCTGAATGCAGCATTTATTATAGTTAGCTGAACAGCCTCCTCTACTGGTAGAATAACAGTGTTCATGCTACAATTTGGGAATCATTTGGCAAGTGATTTGATTCTTTGCTTGAATCACTATATGACAACTAATAATGCTTCATAATACTTTTGTTGTAAATTAAACCTGACGCAGGCTTTCCATAAAAGCAAGCGGAAAAGTGGGAAATTTCCTCAGTTTTTTAAACGCCATACCGCAGGTTACATCATTGATGGAGCTCACATTTCACCTTGGATGAGTTGGATTATGAGTTATGTAATGCCACTGGATGAAGAAATTCAGATTGGACTCCAACTGAACATCCTCAGTAAGATGAGCCCTTTTTATGGCTCAGTTCCCAACTGGTTAAATGTAATCACTGCAGTGAATAATTAACTTCTACATCGTGCACATTTGTTCGGGTGTTTTGGCTAAGACAAACTATTAGTGTTTTAAAATATGTATTTTAAATGTTCAAGGTCACACTTGAGGAATCATTTACAGCCTGATGTTCTTCTAAGCAAAGGAGCAATTGTGTGGGAGGACCTGATTATCTGTATCTGATTATCACATTGCTAATGCTGCTTGACATTTAAAAGACAGAAATGTCAAAAAACTAAATAATTTTTCCCCTTTGTTAAATAGATTTTAATTTACCATATATAGAATTCCAAATGTGCATTTTAAAATGTCAAAATTGGACCTAATCACTAACATCCAACATCTGTAATATTTAGTAAAGGCGGCAATGTAAACTTTAAGCACAACTGTCTGCCTTTTACAGGTCATTGCCCCATTATACGCCGCCAGTAAGATTAAATTCATAACCAAGGCCAACATTTACCTGACAAATGCTGTTATGGATTTTTGTTTGCAATAATTTATGTGAGTTCTCCTGCAGGCTTTGTAATAAAGGTAGCCTTGTGCTGTGCTGCTCAACAACAACTGATACTCCTTTATTCCTGCTTTTTTATGACTATATGTGGCCATAAAGTAGTTATGTAATGTTTGAATTGTTCTGTGTGTTTCTTAAGAGCAAAACATTTACCACACCCAGGTATATCTATGTCAGTGCATCCCATTTTCAAGCAGGAACCGATAAATATTAAATTCTTCTTGATGCTATTGTTTGTGTAACACATTTGACATAAAATATAATGTAAACATTAACAGAAAAGTCTCAATCCTGCAATCACAGTGGCTCAGTCTGCTGAGTGACCACATCATGTACACAAACTAAAGTGTTCTTCTATCAAAATCAAAGAGTAGCCATGAGATGATTTAGTCAGGTCAGGAGTTCACCCTGGTTTCTATGACTGTACGGATCCCCAAGTTAATGATTGTCCATATTGCCTGTCACTGTTAATGATCAAGAGGAAAATCTGAATGATCATACCAGTCTTTTTAGTACATTTAAGGCCATTGTGCTTAACATTGATTTCTATCTGTTGAATCATTAACTACTTGCAACATTAACCTGTCTGGGATATTTACATCCATTCTTTTCATTCAAACTTGTTTTAACTGCATTCCAGTCAGCATGACTTTCTTTTGTGTTCTTGAATGTGGACTCAAAACTATTTTTTATTTACAGAAAATAGAATGAATTCATAATGCCAAAAATAACTTTGGAATGAGGTTTTGACTGAAATGCTAATGTCAAATAAAGACAAATTAACAAATTAATTTTAATTTTGATTTAACAATAATTTGTTATTATTTAATATTACTTAATAATAATTATGGTTATTATAAATTGTTAGCATATTTTGTAATTTTTAATATTAATGTTGTTTATGTAAATAAAAATACAATTAATTTAAAATTGTACTTAAAATACTCAATAACAGACATTTTTAAAACAAATTAATAAAGTTAAACCGAATCGAATGTAATAACATTTGTTACTAATCGTGAAATAAATATATACTTTTTATTTAATTTGGCATAAAATAAAATATAGAAACATACATTGTATTTTTTAAGTATTTAAATCCTGATTTTACATGCTGAATTAAACACGTTATGTATTATAATTTAGAAATAACGGGTTCAGTGTTTAAAGAAAAAAAAACGCTGGGCGTGTGAACAACGGTTTAACAATTTATTTTCAGGCTGTCTTCACATTGTCTTCAAGGGCCAAAGGTGAGCAGAAATATGAATGCTATCACAAACCACACCCAGCTGACCTTCAGACTCATGTAATACCATCTTTGATGCCTTGTTTCTTTAGTAAAATAAAAAGTTTGTTATTTTATGGAGTTGTCATAAACCAACAGCCCTTACCTTGACATAAAGCGCAATATTCGGCTGGTTAGGGTCGATAGCTGCAGGTGTCTCTTCCACGGAGCTGTTTTGCACGTCCTTCAGGCTGTAGTCAACTACCTCCTCGGGTTCTGGAGATCTGTCTTCTGGGAGACTGTAAGCCATGAGCAGGTCGTCGCTGGCCAATGAGGGCTTATCATCACAAGGGTCTCCAGATTCCTCTGAAGATGAAGACTCGTAACCATCTCCATTAGGCATCTTGCTTTCGAGCTGCTCTCCTGCTTCACTGGAGGATGAACTGTGTTGAGATGTTCTTCTCGTATTCATGTATTCAGGAGACGGATGATTGACCGTGCTGTACAACGGTTCCTCCTGAATTTCCTTACTCACGCCTTGATTCTCATATTTCGCCTCTGTGTTGATGTTTAGGTTCTCATACGGCTTCTCATATATGTTTTCTGCCGTCTCTTCGATTTGTTCATAAATGTTTTCTTGGACGTTTGCGGCCATGATTAGAGCTCTTCCAGGACTTTGGAGAAGTGCGAGGACGTCTGGAGAAGTTGGAAAGTCGAACCTCAGCCTTCACCTGTTGCAGCGGAAGATGACAGATCACTTATAAATGAACTTTGCTCCATGACTATGTTCATAAAATGTGGGCAGTAAAAAAGTGACTCCCCGCTAGGTCTTCAAATCCAATTGAAATCCAGCGAAAACGTAAACGTATTTCAATAAGCTATGTCGTTTTATTCATTCAATATTTTATTTATTTTACCGCAAAATATTTATCATTACTATGTTATAATAATAATAATTCAACCATGTTACCCACGTTATTGTAGTAATAAAAAAATCGAACAAATAAAATGTTCTTTAATTTATGGTAGGCTAATATAAGTTTATCGCTAACTACAATTTGGTCTCAAACGAGTTTTATTTGTTGAGGTTTATTTTTAAAATAAAATAAAATAATAAAATAAAAGAGATTTAGATCTCCTGAGATGAAGTCAAAATTTGTTTAGAAAAAAGGATCAAAATTAAAACAACAATAATAAAAATAATACTTTAAAATGTTTATTAATATGTAAACAAGCAAATTAATAAAACAGCAATTTGTACCCTTAATTAAAAATGTAATATTGACCACACACCTAATTAAGATTAGAAAGAATACCTGAATCTTAAATGGTATTGGCAACACAGTGTTGCTTTGCGTTTTCCAAGATTTTGCTTTAAAATTCAGCTCCGCCACATATTAACAGACATCTGTCAGCATAATATCACACAAATGATTTGCTGGACGTCATTTCTGAGCGAAGTCCGGGGAATACGCTTATGTTTAAACACAGATGTGTTTATCCTCCATGTTCTGTTTTTGTTACACACGACAAAGCCAGTCTTACCTGTTTGTGTGTAGCGTTATTCATTCGCTTGTTTGCTAAACAAAAAAAAAAATCATAAGCTCTTAAACTTTCCTGAAACGTCTGTAAATTAAGTAGGCTAGGCTATAATTTTCAAACATTTCCAATTGGACTGCTGTTCACACGAGCCTTACACATGGCAGTTTAGATCTAGATTTATTATTTGAGTATGTATTACTTGTTTTAGAAAGTGTTAAAGGACATTTATTGTTGTGGGCATTTGTGGACTAAAAAATTAGATTTTATAAAGTAAAAGAAAATATACAATTTTAAAAAATCCTGGTCTCATCTCTTTAATTATTTATTGCTACTTTTTTGTTGGTGTTCTTCTTCCCGGCTTAGCGTGTGTATCTCATTTTACGCTTTTGCCATTAATCTCAACCTCAAAAAGAAATACTTATTTATGACCACTAGGTGGCAGTGAGTGATCAGGTTTAACAATCCAGCATTACTAGTATCAGATAATTGTATTATAAAGATGCTGGGAAATATCCAAAATTTGTTCTAACGTTTATTTTAATGCATGTATACTTTATATAAATCTTTTTTAAATTACATTCAATGCAGGACTGATTTGATGTTTGGGATGTTTGAGTATTTTAAAATATACTAAAAAATGTTTATGTTGTGAGTTTGGACATTGGACACCCTTAAATAGTCTTAAATCAGTGAATTTATGACAAAAGTTATGAAACCTTGTGATTTATTACCCTAGATGTATTTTTGAAGGGGTCATACAGCCATAAATACATAAACATACATACATAAACTTGCACGTCATTATATCAGTCATGCCAAACAGTCACACATTGGTGTATTAGTCGTGAATGCTGGAGATAGTCTGATTTGCAAATTCGTTTCACTGGAAGAGGATGTTTATTTGAAGACCTTTTTTGTGATCATGTGAGAAAGTTCCCTTAACTTTCGTTGAGGGAAATTCATTTTCACTGTACAAATCAGAGCTCATGCTGTTTATATTTGGATTAGTTTCTCCATTTGAGTAATGTGGTCACAGGTGCAGCACATCTTCTGTCATTTTTAGAAACAAAAAACCCATCAAAATAGCATTTGTGGGTATGATATGTGTCTGTGTTGTTCAGACAACATCTGCCATGTGGCATGACAGTTTTGTTTTTCATAAAAAGCCTGTTTAAGCTCTGTACAAAAGAAACCTCAGTCAAAAAAAAGATAAACCTTTAATATAGTTATAATAAGCACATATAGATTACAAGAAAGCACTAGTGTAGTAATTTTACCACAATATTTACTTTGTACTCCAGTGTACTATGGACATGTTTTAAAACATGGTAAAACATTCAGTTTTTTTCTAAACTATTTGTTACATGTTTTCCACATTCCCGCATGCTCACGGTCACGAACGTCACTGGGACGGGATCTGGCCATGAAGCACTTAAGTAGTTATTTTGCCGGGTTTTTGTGCGACAGGTACATTTTTCTCCTTAGTAATCACCCCAGCAACAACAAACAGCGCCGCGCCGGCCAATGAGCTTGTGCAGCCGCCTCTGTCCTCACTTCCTCCGGCTGCGCTGCGCTGGGTTTGGCTTGGCACCATCAGCCAGCACGCAGCCATCTTGGACGGAGCTCTATCTGGACTGGCGAACCCAACACTTCTGGATGGGAGGAATTTAATCAACCTGGAGTGATTTCGAGCATTTTGTCTGGAGCCAAGGGACGAAAGTGCGCATTCAGACAGCTTACATCAAGATCCAGAACCGGTTTTATGCGGACGCCCCCCTCCCCTTTTCCTTGTCTGAACGCTGTGTGCAGTTTCTGAGGGGCCTGTGAACTGTTTGTGCTTGAGTTTACAATAGGCACTTGTGGCAAAGTTTTTTAAAGTAATCCAGAGCAGCATATTGGTTATGACCTGTTGGTTGCCAGATCTTCTTGGAGAGTTGCGCCTTTGTGTCACCGGTGACCTGTTGTGCCGTTATGCGTCTGGATAAATTATTGCATTAATCTGGATCTTTTATTCGTGCTGGAATTTGCTGTTGATGTTGATCGAATCCATGATCTTCATCAGCTGGTGCCCGGCAGCTGTCCACCCTGCGAACTGAAGCTTGCTGTGATCAGACAGACTTGGACTGCAGGAACCACTTTGGAGATAAAGACACATTAAAATGTCAACTAGAACACCACTACCTACTGTCAATGAGAGAGATACAGAAAACGTGAGTATGAATTCCATTGAGGTTCACTGGAATTTCTTTGTATTTCACAGCCTGCTGTCATTTGGCTGTAAATTCATATCTACTTTTAAACTTCAGGGCGGGCGTACTCGCGTTGCATATGTTGTTGATGATGACACTATTAGCGGGGTAGCGTATGTGTTTCCCACAGTTGTGACATTCTCTTACGTTAGGGATCTCATGGTTTTACATCGCTTCATAGGCAAGTAGTGTGTTCCGTCGCCGGTGTGACACAGTTTTAAAAGAATAAACATCAGGGCGCATGACGGCGTGACTCTCACGCGCAGCTTCGCTCCGCAAAAGAACTGTCAAGTCACTCTTCTGCGACTTCCTGTAACAATATTTCAGATATAGTGATACAGAGTAACAATGTTTCCGCTGGAGTGATGCAGTGTAGCGGTATTTCTGCTGCTATTAGATTATTTCAGATACAATGATACATTGTAACGATATTTCTGCTACAGAGGCACAGTGTAACAATGTTTCCTATAGAGTGAAACATTGTTTTTGGTCCAGTGTAACATTTTTTAGTAAAGTGATACAGTTTAACGGTATTTCAACTGCAATTTCTTTCTGATTAACAATATTTCCACTATAATTTCTATGATATTTAACAATATTTCCAGTATAACAACTATATTAACACAGCGTAACATTTTCTGCCACAGAATGATGCGGTTTAGCAGTATGTCTGCTAGAGTGATATTTTTGCACTGTATTTCCATTACACTGATACTTTGAAACAATATTACTGCTTCAGTTTTTACAGCATGAAACATTGTTTCTGCTCAAGTGTAATATTTTTCATTAAAATGTTGCAGTGTAGCTATTTCAGCTACATTGTAACAGTATTTCCATTACAATTTGACAGAGTAACAATATTTCAAATATAATTATGTTTAGCAATATTTCCAATACACCATTACAGTATTTCCGCTACACTGATTCAATTTTTTTTTTTTTCTGCTACATAATGATATAGTGTAACAGTATGTGATGTTACACTGTATTTCCACTGCAGTACTTTGTAACAATATTTTTAATACAGTAATACAGTGTAGCAGTGTTTCCACTCAAATGTTACATTTTTTCACTACAGTGATATAGTGTAACAATATTTTTGTTATAGTGTAACAGTACTTCCACTGCATTTTTACTGAGTAACAGTACATTATGAAAATAGTGAACAATATTTCCAGTATAGCATAACAGTGTTTCCACTACACAATGTAACATTTATAAGCTTACATAATGAATCAATGTATTAGCATTTCTGCTAATGATAATGTTACACAGTATTTCCACTACAATACTTGCTACATAGATACAAGATACCTTGTGACAGCTGTTCCTATAGTGTGGAAAACATTGTTTTTGCTCAAATGTAATTTTTTTTTCACTACAGTGATAAAGTGTAACAGTATTTCCACTATATTTTTAATGAGCAACAGTATTCCCATTATGAAAATATTTAACAGTATTTCCAGTATAGCAGAACAGTGTTTTCACTGCACTAACATAGTGTAACATTAAGATACAGATTATGTAATGATACAATGTGTTAGTATTTCTGCTAGTGATAATGTTACACTGTATTTCCACTACAATGATACTTTGTAGCAATATTTTTGCTACAGAGGTATAGTGTAACAATGTTCCTTATAGTGTGGAAAAACAAATTTTCTGCTCAAATGTAATCTTTTTTTCACTATAGTGATAAAGTGTAACAATATTTTGGTTACAGTGTAACAGTATTTTCACCACATTGTAACTGAGTAACAGTATTTCCTTTATGAAACTATTTAACAATATTTCAAATATAATGTAACAGTGTAACATTTTTCTGCTACAGATTACATAATGATACAATGTATCGGTGTTTCTGCTAGTGCTAATGTTACATTGTATTTTCATTAAAATGATACTTTGTAACAGTATTGTTGCTATAGAGATACAGTGTAACAGTGTTTCTTATAGTGTGAAAAACATTTTTTCTGCTCAAATGTAATCTTTCTTTTTTTACTACAGTGATAGTGTAACAATATTTTGGTTACAATGTAACAGTATTTCCTACATTTTTACTGAGTAACAGTATTTCCATTATGTAAATATTTAACAATATTTCCAATAGCATACCGGTGTTTCTGCTGCATTGATACAACATAACATATTTGGTACAGATTACATAATAATACAATGTATCATTATCTCTGCTAGAAATAATGTTACACTGTATTTTCATTACAATAATACTTTGTAACAATATTTTCGCTACAGAGCAGCAGTGTAACAGTGTTTCCTATAGTGTGAAACGCTGTTGTGTTCCACTCAGTGTGTCACGTACACCATTGGAATCTGGCATATTTTCAAGGTTTATAGACAATTCTTATACTTCAGATTTATGGATATATAAGGAAAGTGCATGTAACTTTTTAAATTTTTGTTTTAGCTATTTAAAATTGCAAATATTCAATGTGAGCAATTGATCATTTAATAGGAGGTCATAAGTGCGTGCATGGCAGTAATACAAGAAATGTAAAAAAAAAAAGATGTAGCTTCAAATAGTTTAAGATTAAATAACAATGCATGACACTAATTGACACAATAACATCATAATAAAAAACTGAAAGCGGAATATCGAAAACTCCACTTGTTTGAAATGCACTTTGAGTTACAGTATCTATAAAAAGTCCTGTATAAATGAACTTTATTGTGCTGAAGCTGGATCTCTTGTGCGTCATTGGCTAGAAAAAGGACACACAGATAAGTGAGGAGACCTTACCTGCCTGATAATGCAGTCTCACTACTGGTTAGTCCTTGAGTGACGACTATTCCCTTCTTTGCTACCCAGAGAGAGTTAGAGAGAGAAAGAGAGAGAGAAAGCTCAAATCCTCTGCACCCGTCGGACATCTAACGACAAGTGTCGGAAATGTTTTCATGCTCCTCTGAGCATCGGTTTGTGCCAGGCGATCAATGAGCTGTCAGCATCACAAAAACGGACCGACTGTCAGTTTCGACGCCATTCAGATCGCCAATGCTAGAATGAAGGGCTCCCACTCTGTCAAGAGGCACCGCATAACTATAGTAAGTGCTAATTACTCATTCTAATTAGGCTGATTAAATTTAGGATAGAGGGAAAAGGCTGCTAGTAATGAGCCTTTTGTAATGTGCAAAGCTATTCAGAGTCAGAGAGGAAGCAGATTTGTTGACAGGGAAGGTTTTACTGTATAATGCACTTGAAACCGGTCCAGGCTGTGAGATTTTGGAGCATATTTGGCAAATGATTAATCAGAACTACTGCGAATATGGCGATTAGTCCCTTAAAAGGTGTAAAACCCAACTGATCTTGTTCTAACACTATGGCTGCGTCAGATATTGACTGAAGCTGAATTGAGACATTTAAAGTGAAACTATGTTGAGATCTTATCAGAAACAATAATGTTTTTATAGGCGGCTTGCATGTTGTGATAGAGAAATATTACTCTGTGCTCTAGAATGTCCTAGATGAGAGCGTTTGTCCTAGAGGGAGAATTTAGGGCACAGTCTTTTTAAGGATCTCGTGGTCCTAAATAATGATTTCAAATGATTTTAACTTCAGTTAACATAATTTCAGACTTGATGTTTTTTTAATGCAGTCATTCATGCATTTAAGATTTAAGTGTTAAGTGTCAAAAAAAGAAAACATAGCACTGACTCAAGTCACACCAGACGTTTTAAATCTCACTGTTTAGATGGTAAATTTATCAAATTAACCAGTTCCTATTTACTGTGATGTTATTCATCGAATGAGTTTTCTGTTTGTAGTTACAAACAGTATCTGCTGTATTACTCATTTTAGGGTTCAGTATTAGCCTGGGAACAAAGCTCAGATGAATCACATAAATTACAGGGTGGCAGAATGCTCTCACAATACCATTAAAAATGTGCTATGTAGAGCTTCCTAACATGTTAGTGCATGGCTTTTCTGTCATACCAGTTGGTTTAAAATATCTTTGTGTAGTGTATTTTTTATGTTTCTTTTACTAAATGTAAACTGCCATTTGCAGCACATTTTACATGTTATGTTACGTTTTTTTTTACATGTTATGTTACGAGTGGAAAAATAAGTAGGACGGAACTTAATTTAATCCAGTGGGATCTTACATACGATTGTGAGTTTGGTCATGGAATAACATGCACAGGTTAATAGTTCACAATAAGACCAGAAGCATGTTTCAAGAAGGTAATTGGCTCTCTTTAGTAGTTTATTGTCATAATGTTAATGGTTGTGGCTTGAGGATCAGTAATGGAAAATAGTATTTTGTTTCCCATATTGGGAACTGGTTTGTGAGCATTTCCTTTAATTGCTCTTGCTTTCGTTCTCTTATTCCTCATTATTAGCATTAGGTAACTTAATAACTAACAACCTAATGAGTCCCATACTAGTATGTCAGTCAGGTACCTTAAAACCAGATGTAGAATATAAGTTATCAATTAAAATACTACTGTTCAAAAGATTTACATTTTTCTTCCAAATTAATATTTTTTTTCAGCAAGGACACATTAAATTGATCAAAAATTACAGTGAAGACTGTAGTATATATATATATATATATATGTTTCACCAAATCAGCATATTAGAATGATATGTGATGGGTCATGTGACACTAAAGTAGGGCTGTCAAACGATTAATCGATTAATCGCATACAAAATAAAAGTTTGAGTTTGCCTAATATATGTGTGTGTATGTACTGTGTGTAATTATTATGTATATATAAATACAAACAGATTCATGTATATATTTAAGAAATTTTTACAAGTATATGTATTTATTATATTTTTTATAATTTATATTATATATAAATACAAATATTTTGTACATAACATATTGCTCTTAAAAAAAAAACTGTATTTAAGCATACATAATAATTACACAAAGCACACACACATATATTAGGTAAACTCAGACTTTTATTTTGTATGCGATTAATCGCTTGACAGCCCTACAGAATAGACTAATGATGCTGAAAATTCAGCTTTGCATCATAGGAATATATTATATTTCAAAATGTATTCAAATAGAAAGCAGTTATTTTAAATTGAAATAATATTTCACAATTTGACAGTTTTTATTGTTTTTCCAAAAAAAATAAATAAATAAAAATTACCAACCTAAAAGGTGTATAGTGGAGTACAAATGAGTTGGCAAATTTAGCATTTAAAATTGAATTTAAAACTGGAAATGAGCTAAGTTTTAGGGCTTAACACAAATCTGCATTATTATGTAAAATAAATAAGATTTATGATTCTGCAATATTTATAGGTCATGATGAATCAAATAAACAAATGTGCACCAGTCCAGCACGTCAACTGTTTTGTGCAGACAGTGCAAAATAAAACGCATTATGTTCTTTGTAACATCTTGGCACCTGCCTTTGCTTTCATCCACTTTTATTTTGTGGTTATACAACTAAATGGGTATTGATTTTTTTTTTTTTTTTTTAAAGCTGATCTTTGATGATTTGTTGCTGTTTGATGCTGATGCTCTCATCATTGTCTCAGTGCTGCTCTATGACATTGACGGCTTTTATGACGGCTTCTACTAACTATTTTAGACCCTAAATCTCATTTTGTAGTTTAAAGCAATAGTTCAACCCAAAATTAAACTTCTGTGATCATATACTCACCCTCATGTTGTCCTATGTGAAACACAAAAGGTGATTTTTCAACAGTTCGTTTATTTGTAGAGCACAATAGATCAAGTAATAATTTATATGACTAATAGTTGAACTGTGGAGTTTGAATGTCAAAATGAAGTAATCTCGACCCAGATCTCCTAGTACTACCTAATTTTATAACGCTTAAGGTCTTTTCATGACTTGAATTGCGTGACTCACAGTGATGCAGGCAACATCTTGTCGATCTGTCTTCTCTCAGGTATTGTTTCAGACTCCATCCACGTCATACCTCATTTCCTGAATCTCTTATTGAGAGATCTTCTTCAGTTTTCTTTATTCTGGCAACACGCATGCTGCAGTCTGTTCGTCTACATTAAATATTATCATTAAGATGTCTATTGGAGCTCTTTTGTGGGCTAATTTAAGTCCCTCTGTTCCAGATGGACCAGCATGCTGCTTGAAAACATATCATAGATGAGTCCTCGCTGTGCGAGCCGATGGTGTCATCTCAGCCTTTTGTTTGCTCAGTGATGCTGACATGTTTAATAGTTTTCTACAACCATGGCCACTAATTATCATCGCTCATCCATTACAGTTATTGATTCAGTGAGGTAGCTGGATGTTTTTGTCTTTTGAGTAAAGCTGTTTGAGATGTTAACATCATCAGTGGAGCTAAACTCACCAATTTACATTCTTATGACTTCACACTTCAAACTTAATCTGTTGAATTTATAACTTTGAATAAATGGTTTATCCAAAAATTAAAATCTGCTGAAAAAATAGGTCAAGATGTCTATGAGTTTGTTTCTTCATCAGATCAGATTTGGAAATATTCAGCATTACTTCACTTGCTCACCAATGGATCCTCTGTAGTGAATGGGTGCCGTCACAATGAGAATCCAAACAGCTGATACAAACATCTCAATAATCCACACAATGTCTTTTGAAGTGGAAAAATGCATGTTTGAGATTAACAAAGCTGTCAGTGAAAATCTGAATGAGGAGAGAAATGTGCATAGATTAAGCACTATTTACAAAATGAAAATAGTCAAAAACAAATATGTCTGTGAATTCTGGCATGAGAGGACAATAGAGGATTTACTTTTTCACTAATATTTTGACCAGAAGTTAAAAATGTCTTAATAGTGGATTTGTTTCTTACAGACATGCAGTTTTTGTTTCACAAGACGTTAATTGATGGACTGGTGTGGCATGGATTACTTGTGGATTATTATGATGTTTTTATCAGCTGTTTGGACTTTCATTCTAACGGCACCCATTCACTGCAAAGGTTAACAAGTAATGTAATGTTAAATTTCTCCAAATCTGTTCTGACGAAGAAACAAAATCATCTACAACATCTTGGCCTGAGGCAAGTAAAATTTCAGCAAATTTTCATTTTTGGGTGAACTATTCCTTTAAATTATTCTAACTTAATAGTCACATAAAAACTGATCTAATGCTGGTGTCCATTTCTGTAAAGGACCAAATATTAGGTATGCTTGACTTTGTCTTCAAAATCAGCAAAAACATTACTTTTGTCAAAGTAGCCCTCTCTATTTCTAAAAGGATGCAGCTCCAGTATTTTTCAACGAAAGAGGAAGTCAAAGCAGAGATCCAGGAAATCGTCTGACATTTTGTCGAGATTACTTTATTTACATGTCTCCCTTCCTATGAGGGGAAACTTTAGAGGCACCATACTATAGCACAAACAGATGTCAGCTGAAACTCTTTGACCAGCTCGGTTCATAGATATATATCCTTGATGGGAGGAAATGAAGATATTTCCCGCGGTGAAACTTCTCTTTGAGGTTGTCGGGTTCAAATATCTTCATGCAAACAGCATTGACATTCCCTATATATTCATTTGCCTGGAATTTAACGGCTGTCAGACAACCACAACAAATGGAGTGTACAGCGATCTTATACAGAGTTTTTAAGACCATCAGATCATTCTAATATGCTAATTTTCTTCTTATGATTTTTTACAATTATCATCAATGTTAAATTTGATTTCAGATTCTTTAATAAATAGAACACTCAGACTTTATTTGAAAATTACTTTCAATTTTGATTATTATAATGTGTCCTTGATGAGCACAAAATTACTTTCTTTAAATAAACAACAGAGTTCAAACTTTTGAACAGTAGTATATTTGTCTTTACTAATGTTTTTTTTTTTTTTTTTGTCTCCAGCACACATCACACACGGATGGGCGGAATGAAGTGGCGTCCCGTCCCGGGCGTTCAGGGGCCCGCTGTCGAAACTCCATTGCCTCCTGTGCCGATGAGCAGCCACATATCGGCAACTACCGGCTCCTCAAAACCATCGGCAAGGGCAACTTTGCCAAGGTCAAACTGGCACGACACATTCTCACAGGACGAGAGGTGAGCTTCATGAGGATCTCAGTGGACAACTTTTGTTTTTTGCAGAATTTTGAATTATTTATATAACATTTTACAGTTAAACACATTTTCTGTATATGTATATGTATCTATATCTCTATCTGTCTATATATATATATATATATATATATATATATATATATAGGCAACAGTACATTGTAAGGGTCAAAATTATCTTTTTTTTTTATACTAAAAATCATTAGGATATTAAGTAAAGATCATGTTCCATAAAGATATTTTGTAAATTTAATACCGTAAATATATCAAAACTTAATTTTTGATTAGTAATATGCATTGCTAAGAACTTCATTTGAACAATTTTAAAGGCGATTTTCTCAATATTTTAATTTTTTTTTTTTTGGCACCCTCAGATTACAGATTTTCAAATAGTTGAAATATTGTCCTATCCTAACATTATACATCAATGGAAAGCTTATTTATTTTTAGCTTTTAGGTGATGTATAATTTAATATTGATTTTTAATCATTAACAACTTATATATATATATATATATATATATTTATAAAATTATAAATAAATTATAATAAATAATTATTGTCTTTTTTTTTTGTTTGGTTTTGGGGGTGACATATGACCCTGAATGCTTTTTCATCCTGATTTCGTGTTTAGCTGCAGAAATAAAATCATATTATTGATGCTCTTTTACTGACTGCTGGGCAGACTTCGTTGAACAAGGCAGTAAAATTTATTTTTTCCTCTTCTCTCTTTCTTGCAGGTGGCCATAAAAATAATTGATAAGACACAACTTAATCCTACCAGCCTTCAAAAGGTAAACATTTCAGGATTACTGCTGAGCTATAAAAATCCTGTCCCCGTCATTCTCAGTCTACTCTATCCTTCTCTCTTTTGCTGGTTTAAGGATAAGAGCGTGCAAAAGTGGAATACCCCTTTTGTCCTTCCAGAGCGAATTAAACATTAACCGCATATGTTGATAGCATTCCTGTATTTCTTTGCAAGAGACAGTTGCTTTTGGGCCACGTGTTTTTATTGCCTATTTTTAAAATCCACATTGTTATCTTTTTGATTTGGCATTAGTTGACACGTTCATTTTCATCAACACAAGATGCAGACCAAAAATCAAAGGGACTCCTGTTCAGAGTGGTGCATGATGGGAGAGCAGTAGCTGATGGAGGAACCCTCAGTGGACTTGGATTTCAGAGGCAGCTAATAATAGCAGGAGCCGAGAAATCAGAATGAGAGGCTCGAATAATAACTACACATATGCTGAGTGGAAAGCAGAGCACTTAGATGGGACAGTTTGCTTAGCTTGATTCTCCTGGAGTTTGTCGCTTCGGATGTCATATTTCATGCCAAAAATTGTGACCGGCCTCTGGATGGACCGTATAGATCACATTGTCACATTGAGGCCAATGTGAGGTGTTGATGTTCTCTTCCACTGGCTGCCCTTTTCCCTATAATTAGCTGGCACTTGTTTTTCCAGGCCATTGATTTAGGCCGTTTTCCATTTGCGAGCCGATTGACAGCTCATGGCTTGGGTTGGGTCTCTGGAGAGGAGGTGGTGATCGGTTTGGGGCATAAGGGGCAAAGACTGGGTGGGATTAAGCCCCAGTGTGGCCCACTGCTAACCCCCGTGCGTGTTTCCAATAAAGATGTCATGTCATCTAATAACCTGAGGTTGATTAATGAGGGCCTGTCGGTTAGTATTGGAAAGCATCTGTCATAATTTGGTTTGCTTTACATGGCATTCTTGATTGAAGGCATGTAAGGAGTAACTCATTTGCAAAATTTCCTTTAAATAACAGAAACAGAAAAAGTAGACAATATGGTTTGGCAAATGAATTGCTAGATGCTGTTTTTAAAGTATGAATGTTACCAAGACACACATGGTATTATATTTCACTTCCACAAATTTGTCTCATTTGTTGCAGTATATATGTACTGGATTGTGGAATTGAGTGTAACATTCATACATGTTTTACTAAAATTAATAAAAAAGATTATCAAATAAACAAATGGTGGGAACCATTTTAACGTGTCTGATTTCCGGTCTCATCCGTGTCCAGCTATATTTAGCTGTACAAAACAGGTCTTTTTGCTGGTGTGTCTTACCATATTATTTTAATGTATTATCTTAATTATGAACCCAATGGTTTGTAGTGCAAACAGTTTTACTGTTTACTGCACTTCGTTATTCTTCCTGTTATTTCCTTACGGTGGCTTATAAACCAGAAGTCTCACACATTACCAGAAAACAGCTTACTTCTGCATAAAAATAAGGTGGATAGGGCCCTATGAAATCTGTTTTATTTTTTCCCAAGTTCAGTTTTTTTTTTAAATTCTTTTTTTTTTGTATTTTTTTAGACTCTGTTTTTGTGATTAAATTAAGCAATATTAATTAAAAAGCATGTCTAATTAATTAAAATCATGGAACTTATACATTTTAACAGCAAAAGTTGAAAAGAAAACAAAAATTACATTTTTAAGGCCCTATAAAATGCCTTTTTTTTATCAAATTCAGTTTAATTTTGATCAAATTCTGTGTTTTCCATTAATATTCTGGATTCCATTTTACTGGTTTTGTTCAATTTTAATAATAAAAAGCATCTCTAATTAATTGATTTCATAAAGAATTAATTTATCATTATTTTATTTATTTCTTTTTTTTCTGGAAATACTGTATTGTGTATTTACATTTTTATGGTAAATAAATTCTGATAAACATTTTCTTCTGGTAAATATTCCTTTAAAATATTATTTTAATAATAATTTTAGTAGTAGTGCTGTCATTAGATTAGGTCAGTTTGTCACAGTTTCTTCAAGTTCAACGGAGCTTTTTTGACGGGTTGCTGTGAAGACCTTTGAGTTTCTGTTTGTTTATGATATGACCATAGTTTTTCTCAAAAAAATTAAAAAAAAAAAGGTAAAATGATCATGAAGTGACTCTCAGAGCAGTTCTAGAGATTGTTTATGTGTTCATGTACTCATTTTGAGGTGGCAGCGAATGAAAACACTGCGAACGTCACACATACTTCAGTATGTGTGTAGTAAACAAAAACTAAAAAATAGTATTTTTGCTGCTTAATATTCACAGACACTAGTCCATATCGTGTTCTGATTCAAGTGTACTGACTTACTTTTGATTTATTCATCCAAATTTTGACACATTCCATGACATTCCGTGTTATACAGTAAATTACATTTTTTTTTTTTATAATTAGATTCCAGGATTCCGTCCACGTTTTCCGCAATGCAGAAATCGTAGGACTCTAAAATTATCTGGCTGATACAATAGTCTACTACACTGTAAAAAATAAAAAAACAAAATTTGTTGAGTCAGCTTAAAATTATTTGTTTTTTGACTGAATTTTAAGTTCAGTCAACTAAAATAAGTTTAGTCAACTTCAAATGTTAAGTTGTACTAAGTAACACTTAACTTAACTTAAGATAACTTAATATATTTGTGTTTGCTAAACTTAACATGGGTAACATAGCTGCCTTAAAATTTTAATTTGATTCAACTCAAATATCTAAGTTGTGACTTAGTATAAGTTAACATTTCATGCTGAATAAACTTTTTTTGAGTTGACTGAACTTAAAATTTTAAGGCAGCCAGGTTACAAATTATTTTAAGTTGTCTCAACAAAATGTTTTTTACAGTGTATAATTTTTTTTTTTTTTTTTTGGCTCAATATTTAATGATATAAAGAATTTTTTAAAGAAAGACTCAGAAAGGACACATTAAATTGATCAAAAGTGACATTAAAGACATTTATGTTACAACATTTCTTTTTTAAATAAATGCTGTTCTTTTGAAATCTATTCATCAAACAATACTGAAAAAGTATTGTGGGTTTTCATAAAAATCTGAAGCAGCAACACTGTTTTCAACATTGATAATAAGATGCGTTTCTTGATCACCAAATCACCCTGTTAGTATGATTTCTAAAGAATCATGTAACACTGAAGACTGGAGTAATGATGCTGAAAATTCAGCTTTGCATCATGAGAATAAATTACATGTTACAATTTATTAAAGTATAAAACATCTATTTTGAATTGTAATAATATTTCACATTAATACTGTTTCCCAGTGTATTTTTGATAAAAGAAAATGCAGCCTTGCTGAGCATAAGTGACTTGCCGAACTCTTTTGTGTATGTTTTAAGCCGACGTGACCATAAATAATGACTAATTTGTTGAATGTTTGATGTCAGATAATTTCAGTATTGTTCAGTCATAGTATCTGCGAAGATGTTTGCTACCTCTGTTTGTAACTCATGTCAGCGGTAGTGTTTAATGACTGCTTGTGTGTACTGCACAGTCGTGGACAGGAGGCTGAGTCATTCTCACCACTGAATCAGAACCTACAGCCGTTACTCACTTTCACTGCTTGACATTTTAGAGCTCTGATGTCTCATGTCTGATCTTTTTTTATTATTATTATGGGTAAAGGGGATGCTGGGGTATTGATAGCCGAATGGGTGTCTGTGTGCATATAAAGGTTGCAAGTAGCAAGGTAGCTGCACTCCTCCTCACTTACTTTCTATAGTTTCTCAAGCCAAAACTGGGTCACAGATTGTTTTATCTTCCAATTGGAAGAACTTGTATTCAGTTCTGGTTTCAGCTTTATCTTTCGATCTCATCCTATTTTTTACTTAAGCATCAGGTGCAAAAACAAGCTTTTATAATGGCAGTTTATCTGTGTTGGGATCTATGGCGAAGGTCTTGAGTGGTACTTGTTGTGTAAGTCGATTGTTGTTTTCTTCTCTAGACTTTCTAATGAGACCCACATGTGGGAGCGAATGGGAAGCAATGACCCCGTTTGGTTAAAAAATAATATTGTCAGTAGTGGACGTCACTAGTGGACCGGCCCAGACAATGGCTTGGATGGTAATGTTAGAGGTTATCTAAACATCTGACCCATATTGTCGTAGTCCATATCAGTCCTTGCATAAATAAAGAGGTTAATGTCGTAATTAAAGGCATACTTCACTGGTCCTTTACTTGCCCTCATAAACTTGTATGACTTTATTTCTTCTAAGAATATATATATATATATATATATATTTATAGATAGATAGATAGGTAGATATATCTATAGCCTGTCCATACAATAAAAGTCAATGAGTCCAATGTTGTTTTGGTTTTCAGCATTCCTCAAATTGTTTTCTTTTGTGTTCCATGGAAGAAAGACAGTCATACTGGTTTGGAACAACATGAGGGTATGAATGTAATGACAGAACTTTTGTTTTTGGATGGACTTAATTACGTCTCTGGTTGGTTTCAGGAGTTTGTAGTTGTCAATATGAGACCGTATGAAATCACAATATGTTTTGGAGCTTTTAGATTGTAAATTAGTTTGCGTTCAAGTCATCTGTATTACCTTTTTTATATGCAGTTAAATTGTGTAGTCTTTATTTTCTGGGATAACAGATCAAAAATATTGATGATGAACCCTGGGAGTGTATTCATAATTTCTGGAATTTATTTATTTATTTGGAGGGTGATGTATTCATATTTTCTAGAATTTATCTAGCATGTAATGCCACACCATTTATTTATTTATTTATTTGGAGTGTGATGTATTCATTTTTTCTAGAATTGATCTGGCATCTCATTCATTCAGCATTTATTTATTGATTTATTTATTTATTTGGAGTTGATGCATTCATATTCTTTAGAATTTATCTAGCATCTAATTCCACATTCATTTATTTATTTATTTGGATTGGGATATATTCATATTTTTTAAAAATAATTTATTTAGCATCTAATTCCTTTATTTATTTATTTATTTATTTATTTATTTATTTATAGGGCGTTTTTTTTTTATATTTTCTAGAATTTATCTAGCATCTAATTCCACACTATTTATTTATTTATTTATTTATTTGGGGATGTATTCATATATATTTTTTAATTTATCTAGTATCTAATTCCACACTATTTATTTATTTATTTGGAGTGGGATTTATTCATATTTACCTCCACACTATTTATTTATGTATTTATTTATTTAATAATTTATGTGAAGTGGGATTTATTCATATTTACCTCCACTTTATTTATTTATGTACTTGGAGTGGGATTTATTCATATTTTCTAGAATTTATCTAGCATCTACCTCCACACTATTTATTTATTTATTTATTTATTTGGAGGGCTGTCTTCATATTTTCTAGAATTTATCTAGCATCTAATTCCACACTTTTATTTATTTATTTGTCTGTTTGTTTATTTATTTATTTGGGGATGTGTTTATATTTTTTTAGTATTTATGTAGCATCTAATTCCGCATTTATTTATTTATTTATTTATTTATGTATTTAGAGTTAGACCGTATTTAGTGCTGTGCAATGATTGATCGTGATAATTTTGTTTACATAATGTATGTGTGTGTGTGTGTGTGTGTGTGTGTACTGTATATATTTATTATGTATTTATAAATACACTCACATGCAGTATATATTTTGAAAACATTTACATGTATTTACATGTGTATATATTTGTATTGATTTCATTAATATTATACATAAATATATTTAATATAAAAAATACATTTTTCTTAAATGTGTACATGCATGTGTGTGTGTTTATATATACATAATAAATATACACAGCACACACACATATTACTTGAACAAAAACTTTTATTTTGAATGCGATTGATTGTGATTAATTATTGCACAGCACTAGATGTATTCATATTTTCTAGAATTTGTCTAGCAACTACTTTTACTCTATTTCTATTTATTTATTTGGAGGGGGGATGTATTCATATTTTCTAGAATTTGATTTATTTATTTAGGGGGTATATACATATTTCCTAGCATTTTCTTACTATCTAATACCACACAATTTGTATTATTCAGTGCAATACATATTGTTACAAAGCATATATATATATATATATATACACACACACACACACACACACACACACCACACACACACACACAAAGTGAGAACTATGAACACGAAATGAGTATGAAACAAGATGTACACACACACACATACACATATTTATATGTGTGTCTTGTTTCATACTCATTTCGTGTTCATAGTTCTCACTTTGTTTTCTGTTAGCAACTCGTTTGTGGTTTACCACTCAGCAAAAGACAATCCGAGACCATATTGACACTTACAGTGCAATTTAAAGACATGCAGTGACACTAGACATAGAGAAAATCGCTATGCTTAATACTGAGTCAGTTTTTACACGTCTTGGAGCTGCTGTTTCATTTGGCAAGCAGCACTTTGCTGTTAACCTTAATATTCAAATACAGCATCCACCCACACACCTCAGGCCCTCTCACAGACAATGACCACTTCTCAGCTTCCCAGAGCTTTTTCTTCTTCGTCTCTCACCGATGCCATTTTTATTTGCGTTGGTGCGACCTCTTACGCAACCGCCGAGAGTGGGAAGACAGCCTCTGGTGCTAGTTCCATCTCCTTGTTAAAATTAACCTCTTTTTATGTATGAACATCAGCGATCGGCAACCCTGCGATGAAGTCAAGGTTGAGCGCGCGGAAGCACACCGAGCGCTCAATAGCTGAAAGAAGCGCGTGAACGTCACGGCTGCGTGTTTTCAGATCATGCGTGTGGGTGTACGTGGGTGTTGATGTAAGAGAGCAGTTCCAGATGATTTTTTTTCTGCCACTGGTATCATAGAAACCCTCATATAGCATTTCATTCTCGCAGCTAGTGAATGAGGAACATCTGAAATCAGGGATGTGAATGAAAATGGGATGAGTCACCATTTCTCCATGAGAAAAGGCCTTAAAACCTAAGTTCATTCTTGATCACATCGTTTTGGTTTGGCCTGAAGCAAAATCTCCCAACACCTGCTCAAACACGCTTATTTTAGTGCGGTGCACAGATGGTTCGGCCTCTCCTTTGTGTGTGGTCATGAGGAAAGGACAGGTGCCTAGGGGTATTTCATAAAGTATAGGTTAGAGCCCTATAAAATCTGTTTTATTTTTCCAAAATTGCATTTTTTTTCCCCCTGGAGTCTATTTCTTTCCATTTTCTATTTTTCTGTATTCTGATTTGATGGTTAAATTAAATCTTGACAATCAAAAAAATCATGAAACCTACAATTTTAACACAAATTTGCATTACATTTTAAAAAGTTTTGGTCAGGAAGTGTTTTTAAAGAAATGTATTTTTTTTATTTAGCAAGTACATGTTAAACTGATCAAAAGTGACAGTAAAGACATTTCTAATGTTACAAAAAAAATATATTTCAAATATAAATGCTGTTTTTTTAAAAAAAAACTTGTTATTCCTCAAATAATCCTGAAAAATTGTATGATGTTTAAACAAAATATTAAACAGCACAGCCATTTTCAACATTGATAATAACAATAATAAAAGTTTATTGATTTTTTTTTTTATTAAAAGTTAAAAATTACATTTTTAGGGCCTTATGAGATCTGTTTTATTTTTTCCAAAATTTCTTGTTTCTGTTTTAATAGTTGAATTTATGGTTTACTGGGTTAATTAAATATTTAATAATCAGAAAGCTTGTCTAATCATTTGGATTCGTACAATTTGAAAAAAAAAAAAAAGTTTTATTATTATTTATTTATTTATTTATTTTACAATAATATGGCTAAAATGTTTATTTTATTTTATTCAACAATTCTGTTGTCCATTTTCTGGATTTGTGATTTAATGCAAATTTATTAGCAGTGATAAGCAAATGATGGCGTAAAACATTAACTGTTTAATCTTTTAAAATGTATTCAAATGGAAATTCTTTTTATTTTTGGCAAACAGAGGGTCACTGCTAAAATTAAATTAAACTAGGAGGAAAATTTTCAGATTAAAATTAAAATTCGTAATTTTATTATTACTTTGAGAAGGACACTAGTTTCTCTGTGTGTGTATGATATGATGCTAGTTTACTAAATGAAATGCTGGTAACACCACAAGCTTCACTTAACATGCTGGAGACTAAGTATTTGTAATATCTACCATGGTTTGATTCATTGTACAGCCCTACTTTTGATATATTCATTCAAACATTAAACATTTCATAAATTCATAAAACATTTTTATGACTGGATTCCATATGACTGGTTTTGTCAGTGTTGTCTGCATCACAGAAATCACAGGACCCTTATAGATGTTCTCCTGGATGCTTGCACAACTACATAGGAAAATGAGAGTGATTTAGCAATGGGAATGGGAATGTTTACAAAAGCCACAAAACCTCTGCAGTCTGGCAGCGTTTTGCGGGCTTGTTGTCCCGCTGGCATTGACCTCATTTGTGCTTGCATCATCCGGAAAGCAATGCATCTGTGCAGGTCCATTTGTTACTTGTTTGCCTTATTATGTCTGGATTTGACCTGATATTTTATAACATCTGGATTGATTATTCCTGTCCTCCTTTGGTAACCTTCTAAAAATGAGTATGAAAATACAAATAAAGAAACCTTTGATGTGAATTATTAAGGATGTAACAAATGTGGCACCTTCTGTTCGCTCCTCTAGCCAGACATGCAAATCTTCAAGTGGCTACTTTGTTCATTTTTTTCCACTTCTTCAAGGTTTGCCAAATGCTGATATCATGGACTTCCCATTTCCTGTTTTTATTCCATCAACCAGATTTGATTTTTTTTTTATTTTTTTCAATCATGAATTTCTTTGGCACACTGCCTTTCCTCCAGTATGTGTTTAGAAATTGTACTATTATTGAAGCAATTCACACTGCAGTTTTTAAAAACAAACATCATATCAGAAGAATTCAAGAACACAGGAAAGCTCAGGAAGTGAGAGTCTGGAACAAGGTTTTTTTGACATATTATATATTATACGGTTTCTTAACTAGTTGCTTATTAGCATGCATATTACTAGAATATAAGTCTTTTATTAGTACTAATTAAGCACATATTAATGCCTTATTCTACATGACCTTATTTTATATCCCTAATCCTACCCAACTTAACAACTACCCTACTAGCTATTAATAAGCAGCAAATTAGGAATTTATGAAGGGAAAAGTCGTAGTTAATAGTGTGTAAGAGTTCCCTATTCTAAAGTGTTACCAAAATTTTATTTTTTCCTATTTTTAGAACTTTTTATTATTTGCTCATTACTGTATAGGACAGTGATGAAAATCATTTTTGAACGGGTAACTTAAAATGAGAAGATACTGGGAAAACAATAATATTGTGAAATATTGTTTTCTATATATACCAGTCAAAAGTTTTTGAACAGTAAGATTTTTTCTTCTTCTGCTCACCAAGACTGCATTTATTTGATCAAAAGTACAGCAAAAACTCAAAATTCAAAAACTCAAAATTCTAAATGTTGAAATATTTTTACTATTTAAAATAACTGTTTACTATTTAAATATATATTTAAAATGTAATTTATTTTCTGTGATCAAAGCTAACTTTTTAGCATCATTACTCCAGTCTCCAGTGTCACATGATCCGATTTGCTGTTCAAGAAACATTTATTATTATTATCAATATTTAATCAGTTGAGTAAAAAAAATTTTTAGGATTCTTTGATGAATAGAAAGATCCAAAGATCAGCGTTTATCTGTAATAAAAAGCTTTTGAAACATTATACACTATACCATTCAAAAGCTTAATAATTTGATTTATTTATTTATTAGGGGGGAAAGAAATTATAGAAATTAGTACTTTTATTTAGCAAGGATGCTTTAAAGCATCAGGAATAAATTACAATTTAAAATATATTTAAATAGAAAACAGTTCTTTTAAATAGTACAAATATTTCAAATTTTTACTGTTTTTGCTGTACTTTGGATCAAATTATTATTATTATTATTATTATTTTTTTTTTTTTTTTTACCAACCCCAAACTTTTGAACAGTAGTGTATAATTATTGACTTGAAAATTAGATGTATTTATTGATTCCTTTTTCTTTATAATTTCTTTATTTCTTTCTTTTTTTTTTTTAGCATTTTAAGTTCCGTTCACATCTTTATTTTTATGAGATTCACACTGGTCTGTTCTTGTAAGAGAAGGAAAGGTATAAAATCATGTCAGCGGTGGTCTGTGTGATGAGCTTAGGTGTTTGTTTCACAGAAATATTTTTAACGAAAAGTTTAATCCCATGAGTCAGTAAGGGATATGCTTTAGTCACATTAGGACGCTCTTTCACTCTTTCCGCTCTGTGCACACACACACAGCAACATGTGCCTAATGCATTTAATCACCAGGTCTGCCCAGGTTTCAAGAGAAAGGGGGCAAAGGTGTCAGGATTATGCTGGGGTCGGTCCGACCACACCACATCCTCTCTGGCACCACCCAGATGGTCTGAAAGCTCTCTTCTTCTCTTTTATCCGCTGGTGTCTTTTTATCCGCTGGTGTTCTTGTTATTGTTCTGTTTGTGTGTCGAGGATGGAACAATTTCTTCATTCTGTCTGCCTCTTGACCTGTAGGAAAGTGTTATTAGATGCCAGACCTTTCGGGACGCATGTCGTGTTTGATAAACTGTGGTGCTTAAGATTTGGATAAGACATATTTTCTACTTTTAAGCCAATTTTGAATTACATTGAACAACATAAGATGTATGCGTATGGACGAGAGTTCATTTAATGAATTTTGAAGGATCATGTGACACTGAAGACTGGAATAATGATGCTGAAAATTCAGCTTTGCATCATAGGAATAAATTCTTTTTATGACCAAATAAATGCATCCTTGGTGAGCAGAAGAGACTGTCAAAACATAAAAAATCTTACAACCTCAAATTTTTTGAACAGTAGTGTATATAATTAAAAGATTTGTGAAAGTATGCATGGAATTATTTACTAGTTCCTTGTAGCTCAACTGGCTCTACTTAAACCACAAACAGTTTTTTTGTAACACTAAGAATGTCTAAATTCATAATAAAGGCACACCAGACAGCGAAACACATTATTTAGTTTGATATATTTAGCTTTGAGCTTTAGTTATGGTTTTTGAAGAAGCTTAGCAGAAGCGTTAGGACAAGAATAATATACCGCAATCACAGACATTCCTATTTGCATGGGATTAGATTTCCCCAGAGTTCACTGAAAAACAGTAGGTAATTTGCACTGTAATTTCACCAAGGTTGTTTGAGAGGGGGAAAAAACACAGTCTTGTTTTATTCAGACAGGATCACAAAGAATGTCTGGGAAAATCAAATTTACCTAATTTCTTCACAGCAAATGAGTCCTGTCCGAGCAATCTCGATATGTCCCATTGTGCGCTAAAATTGTGGCTTTCCTCACTTGATCGACATTTTTTTTTTTTTTTTTTAACTCTTTCAAAGTCAATACTGTACATTGTTATGAAACTACGCTTGAGCCTACGGTATTTCTTTGAATTTTGTCTTTCATTTCAGCTTAGATGTTTAATCTCTTTGATCCTTGTTGAGGTTCAGGATGTTGTTGCGGCTGGTATTTAGTCTACCTTTTGGTTATTTTCATCCTGTCTTATGTATGCGTCTGGCAGAATGAATGATTTGTGAACAGTTGGTTGTGATCAAAGCAGACTGATTCACCAGCATGACTACACAGCGTTAAAACAAACAACTTAACATCTAAACCTAAATGCTTTATATTTTTGAACAAAGGAACTTCTAAATATTTAGATCATGAAATTTCTATTTTAAGTCCTTTATGTTTTTTTTATTATTATTCTAGCATGTCTGCAGTTGCTGTCATAAGAACTGCCTAATTAACCAGCTTTTCCTGTTTAAACCTCTAATATGCTGACGTACTCTTTGTTGGTAATAAAATTTTAGAAAAGGGAGTGAGAAAGTGACATAACTACAATAACTTTGTGTTTTTTTCAGAAAACAAATTTAGACTTGTTATTGTGTGTTCATTTAGTGGTGCTCGCAGAAGGCAGTAGTCATTGTTAGTATTTTATACATAGTTAAAGGGTTAGTTCACCAAAAATTGACAATTCTGTCATTCGTTACACATTCTCATATCGTTCTATAACCGTAAGACATTCGTTTGTCTTCAGAAGATTCTTTCTGACCTTTGTAGACAGCAACACGACTACCACGTTCAAGGCCCAGAAAGGTAGTAAGGACATTGATAAAATAGTCTATGTGACATAAATGGTTCAACCATGCTTTTATGAAGCTACGAGAATTTTGTGCAAAAGAAAACCAAAATAATGACTGTAATAATAATGATATCTAATACTTTGGACTGTGTTATTGCGCTCCGCCCTCTTGCGATGTTATAAAATAAATAAATAAATAAAAACGTTGCATGCCGTACACAGGACTGGCGGGGAATGCGCATTGATACACCTTTATTAAATATGTAATGTGGTTTATTTTGATAGGTTAACTGTTTTTGTGGTGTTAAGAGAAAGCACCTCTGCAGCGCGTTCTTAACATAAGAGAAAGACAGTCATTTCTGCTTGCTGCAAAAAAAAGTTATTTTTCTGCACTAAACAAGTGAATTTTGCCAAGATATTTTCAGAGATGACAGACAAGATGTTATAGAATAATAATTTAATGAAAACCTAATTGTGACAAAAAAATTGACGTTTGACCTATTTTTCGAATTTCCTGAAATCGTCCCAGCATGATATCTGACAGGTTTTCCCAGATCGCATCACATATATTCTGGTTCAAATAGTAAGGTTGGGCAACAAATTACAAGTCATCCTTTCTGTCGAAAACTTCAGACATGTTTACGAAGACTTTTATGTACGAAGACATTCGGGTTCTATGTCAGAATGTCCTTACTACCTTTCAGGCCTTGAATGTGGTAGTTGCGTTGCTGTCTATGCAGGGTCAGAATGGGGGACAGAATTTTCATTTTTGGGTGAACTGTCTCTTTAAGGATTTCAACAAACCCCCAAAACTATACATTAGAGATATATTTTAATTTGGCCATTATTCATCATTTTGTTGTTTCAAACCCATATGACAGAAAAGTTCTGAAAAATTGTACTGGTCAAATAGAATGAATGCACTGAATGTATGCTGAGGCACGCAAGCTTTAAAAAGGGATGCAAAAGCACCAGATTGTATCATTAATTGGTCAAAAAAATCTTGTTTTGCCATCTTTGATGAGTCTTCTAAAGTCATTCAATAGATTTCTGTGAGAAACAGACCAAATTTAAAGGCACATTATGTACATTTTTGCCACTAGAGGGCGCATATTCAAAACAAACAAAGAAAGGCGTAGTTTGACCCTGTGATTAAATGTGGAATCATGGGAGTTGTTGTCTTCATCCCCAGAGCTGATGCAATCCAGGACTCGGGCTGAATTCGTTTTCATGGATGAGCTAATGTATTAAGGTTGCTGTTGTATGAAGCAGGGTGGGGCTGAAAGTCGTGGAAGTGAAACAAGGCTGCTGGAGTGATTGCTAATGAAGGATGAGCATGATACACAGCTCGAAAGCAGCTGAGCTTTTATTATGCCACATTCGAGTGCTTCCTTTTCTTCTGGTCATGCGTATGTGAGGTAAAACAGTGCTGTTTTATCATTCTAGATACATTTGAGTGTGTTGAAAGTTCTGTTATAATGCTACTCTGTGCGTTTGTCACCTGTCTAATAAAATGCATAACATATTAAAGTGTCTTTGGGGTTTCCATGTTTTCTACAGAATAAAACTGGAAAATCAAGGGTGTATGACATCATTAGCATGCGACGCAATGACATGGTCCGTTACACTAGTTAAAATTGCTTATTTCTCTATTCTTCGAAACATTTGGGATAATGTAAGTACGGAAGTCAGCAAAAAATATAACTTGGAATATAGTATCAGTTTCCACAAAAATGTTAAGCAGCGCAACTGTTTTTAATATTGACAATAATACGAAATGTTTGAGCAGCAAATCAGCATATTAGGATGATTTCTGAAGGTTCATGTGACAGTGAAAACTGTAGTAATGATGCTGAAAATTCAGCTTTGCATCAGAGTTAATAAATGTAAAAAATGTTAAAATACAAAAATGTATTATTTTGTCATACTATTAATGTTTAAATGTAATTTTAAAGGAACACTCCACTCTAGGCTCCTAGGCTCATTTCTCCCCTAGAGTTAAACAGTTGAGTTTTACCATTTTCGAATCCATTCAGCCGATCTCTGGGTCTGGTGGTAGCAGTTTTAAAGGGGTCATCGGATGCTAAGTTCACTTTTTCATGTTGTTTGAACATTAGTGTGTGTTGGCAGTGTATGTACAAATCTACCCCATAATGATAAAAATCCATGCAGTGGTTTTTAATTAATCTGTAAAAATAATATCCCCTTTTTCAAATCGAGCCGTTCTCAGATGCCTGTCGGTGTGCCGTCACACCAACACGATTGACATGAGCGCTTACCTCAGACCAGCTGTCACAGTCCAGTAACTTTCCTTGTTTTGATGCCGAAGCAGGGATGTAAGTTAGACAAGTATATCTCCGATTGAGCAATTGAGGTGTTGTGTTGCTGGATGTAATAATGAACATAGTGGTCGTCATTTACTCCCGACATCTGAGCCGCTGAAGATGAAGTGGATTCCGTTTGTTTGTCAAAGGAATGCACCTCCCAATCTACATATATCCATCTATGTTCGCGCAAATCATTCATGATCCAGCTTCACGTACAGTAGAAGTGTGTATAAGCGTTTTTTATGAATCTTTGCGATCGCCTTTCCTTATAACGTGGTAGTTAAGAAGTTTAGCGGCTAAACGTGGCTAAATGCGGCTAAAGTAAACAAGATCGTCATTCCACAGAGAGAAGAGAGGGGCGGGGTGAACAGAGCTCATTTGCATTTAAAGGAACAACCCCTTAGAATGAGATGATTTTTGCAGAGCTCATTCTGACAAGGTAAAAAGGGTGTTGTTTTGCAAAACCATTGAGAATTTTTAATCAAAGTATATTAGAGACTTTTCATTAAGACCCTAAAGAATCATATCAACTTGTGGAAAATGGGCATCCGATGACCCCTTTAAAACATGACTCTTCTGTAGTTACATCGTGTACTAAGACTGGCGGAAAATAAAAAGTTGCGATTTTCTAGGCCGATATGGCTAGGAACTACACTCTCATTCCGGTGTAATAATCAAGGAACTTTGATGCCGTACCATGGGTGCAGCAGGCGCAATGATATTACGCAGTGCCTGAAATAGACTAACTTCCATCAACATAACCAATGTGACCACCTGCTTGCACAGGGAGACTATTTTCATGGGTGCTGCATAATATCATTGCGCCTGCTGTACCCATGGTACGGCACCAAAGTTCCTTGATTATTACGCTGGAATGAGAGTATAGTTCTTATCCATATCGGCCTAGAAAAGCGCAACTTTTTATTTTCTGTCAGTCTTAGTACACGATGTAACTACAGAAGAGTCAAGTTTTAAATAGGAAAAATATTGAAACTCTTTGGTCATTTTTAGCGAGATGCTAGCAGTCTAACCAGATTCAATGATCTACGCCAAACTATGCTAAAAGTGCTACCGCCAGACCCGGAGATCAGCTGAATGGATTCGAAAACGGTAAAACTCAGCTGTTTAACTCTAGGGGAGTTGGAAAATGAGCCTATTTTATTATTTTTTTTAAATGGAGTGTTCCTTTAATCAAATAAATGCAGCATTGGGGAGTGGAGAAGACTTCTCTTTAAAAAAAATACATAAATCCTACCAACCCAAAAATTTTGAATTGTAGTGTACTAAAAAACATTCAGAACACTTTAGTAACCGCAAGCCAATGTCCTGGAAACCACTCTGAACAAACACCACTCATTTTCTTACAGAAAATATACAAGGTAGCTATTGCCACTGTTTCTTGTATGGCTTATTTTGTCCAAAAGATCCTTAAACAAAAACATAATGAAGCATTAAAATATAATCAGGGCTATGTCAGGACAGCCAAGCTGGCATTTTGTTTTGCTGCATTCTCTAAACTTATTTTCTCTCTTTTCATGAGTAATTTGAGAGTGTTTCATGTTCTCAGAAGTGGAGCAGTGCGAGGAACGGTAACTGCTGTTTGCATGCACCTTAAACGGGGAAATGAGCCGTGGAGGAAGTTAAAGACACAAACACGTTAGCATGCTGCTGAGGGAAACAGGCTCTCGTCCAATTAGGCCAGCCGAGAGATCCCTCTGAGCGAATCTTATAATGTTCTGTAATTATAATGTTCAGTAATTGTGATGAAGGGCTGCGCTCATTCACCCTTAAGTGTGTCCAAACTTGTGCGTCCTGCCCAAACTTGTTTTATATTACGTTTACGTGTCACTTTCATGGTTTTCTAGTTCCCATAAGCTGCTTGATTATCAGGTGATGATAAATCTCACCGTTTTTTTCTTCATTGGAAGCTCTTTATACCTTGCCGTAATATTTTGGATGACAGCCTGGCCCTGGATTTATCAAAAGAGGAAAATAAAATCTTTCAGGAAGTAATGTCACCCTGGTAATTCAGATCTTAAACCTGCCTCATACTCTTCATCTGTGGATTATTTTCTCTAAGTAAATGTGTCTGCATGCCCCACTTTCACTTTATCCTCTTTTAAATATCCGAATTTCACGCGAATCAGGTGGACAATGTGTCTCCTGGTTTAGAAGGAACTGAATGTGAGCTCTGAGCGCTGAATGTTTACTAAAATGGGAAATATAGTTTGAGTCATATGTTTGTGTGTTATGTAGCACGTGTTTGTGCATTAAGTTTGACTTCCTGTTGTGGTTTGTGGTTTAGGGCCATTCTGTTTGATAGATCATCAAGTCAGAGTGCTCAAAAAGAGATGCTTCCTCTTTTAAAGTAAACCCAGTTGGGTTTTATATATTGTTTATCTTAAAGGGGCCATGTTTTGTTTCAAAAGACCAAAAGACTAAATTGGCTCATTTTAAATTGTGTGTGTTTGTGAGTGCTTGCATGAGTTTTTGTAAAATATTTGTCCTTTAAGAGATTCTAGCACTGTGTACACATTTAAATCTCTACGTCTGTGTTGTGTAGACAGTGTGTGGACAGTATTGTTGGTATTTTTGACCAGCGTGACTCAAGACACGACCTGAAAATGGGTTGCAGGTTTGTTCTGATTTTAGACAACAGGGGAAACAATGCTAAATGCAGTTAACTGTATAATTAGGATTGCACTTTTGCATTTTGGATATTTAATCACTTATTTTCCCTATTTTTGCATTTTGATTACCTTAACCATCATCTAATGCTCACTTTAAATCTTTAAATGTAATGTAATCTGTAGCAAATCTCAAAAATAATTTGCATTTTTCATATTATAATTGTGATGCATAAATTCACTTATAGTATTTAAATGCATTTATTTATTTATTTATTTTTTGTGTATCTAGCTAAAATGTTTTGTCATTTTTGGACATAATATTCATTTAAAAAAATATGTATATTATTTAAATATGCAAATAATTGTCTGTATATAGTGCAGAAAAATAAATGTTACTTTCAACGTGTAAAGGAACACCCAACACAGATTGTGCTAGTTGAGAGCTTGAAATTGCAATTTAAGACATTTATAACCCAAAACTCTCCATTTTCTTATTCAGTAAAATTATTTTGCATTATCTCTATGTCTATGCAGGTCATAATAAGTGTGCACTGTGAACATGTGAATTGCTGGTTTTGCCACAGCGGCTCATATGCTACAGATGTGTATTTGTAGTGGTAAGAACTGTGTGTGCGGTGTTGGCGGCCCCTTTCTTTCTCAGTCGGTACAAACGACTGCGTCTCTATGAGCGACTTCCTGTTTATGAGATGTGCTGAGAGAGGAGGGGAGTGTGGGGTGATTGTTGAGGGACTGCAGAAATGTTTCCTGTTTCTCCACTGCCAGTTGCCTACTGGTATCCAGAGTGACCAGCTCGTGATTGGTGCTTCTACAGTGGTGGGCGGGGCTATTTTAGTAACCTCAGGAAATTAGCTTGCATTTTTACTTTTCCTTCACAGGCCCATCAACACAGGATCCTTTATCACTGTAGTCTGTGCTGTGAATGCATTGTTTCCATAAGTCTTCCTTTGAAAGATCATTAGGCTACACTACCAGTCAAAAGTTTTCGAACAGTAAGATTTTTAAAAGAAGTCTTTTTTAAAGAAGTCTCTTCTGCTCAGCAAACCTGCATTTTTTTCAATCCAAAGTACAGTAAAAACAGAAAAATTCTGAAATACTTAAAATAACTGTTTTTTATTTGAATATATTATAAAATGCAATTTATTCCTGTGATTTCAAAGCTACATTTTTGGTATCAATGCTCCAGTCACATGATCCTTCAGAAAGTATTCTAATATTCTTTGGTAACATTCTAAATGTTTTTATCATCACTTTCGATCAATTTAAAGGGTCCTTGCTAAATAAAAGTATTAATTTCTAACCAAAATTAATTTCCCCCCAAAAAAATACTACTAATAATAATAAATTATACTGACTCCAAGCTTTTAAATGGTATAGTGTATAATGTTACAAAAGCTTTTAATTCAGATAAATGCCGATCTTTGGATATTTCTATTCAGCAAAGAATACTGAAAAGAAAAAAAAAATACTGATCTTTTTTAAATATTGATAATAATAATGTTTCTTGAACAGCAAATCAGCATATTAGAATGATTTCTGAAGGATCATGTAACACTGAAGACTAGAGTAATGATGCTAAATATTGAGATTTGATCACAGGAATAAATTACATTTTAAAATATATTCAAATAGAAAACAGTCATTTTAAGTAGTAAAAATATTTCATTTGTGCTGTACTTTGGTGAGCAGAAAAGGCATCCTTTAAAAATGTAAAAAAAAAAAAAAATCTTACTGCTCAAAAACTTTTGACTTGTTCAGAAGTTTTTTTTAAAAAAAAGATTTTTATTTATTTATTTATTTATATTATATATCACTTAAGCATCAAGTCAGCATATTAGAATGATTTCTAAAGGGATCATGTGACACTGAACACTGGAGTAATGATGCTGAAAATTCAGCGTTGCATCACAACAATAAATTACATTAAAAAATAATTTCAAATAAACAACAGTCATTTTAAATGTAAATAATATGTTAAAATATTACTCTTCTTTATTTATTTTTGATCAAATAAATGCAGCATTGGCGCCAAACTTTTAAATGGTAGCGTATATGTATTCTGGAGAAATGTACTGGGGATAAAACTTTTTTTTCTTTTTTTCATTTGCCATCCATACAAAAATAGGTTTTTGCAAGCTAATACTTAATTTTATTATCATAGATATCATCTCGTTTGTATTATTGTCGTTTTACCAATGACTGATTCTTTCTTAGAGCTAAAAGCATGAACTGGAATCTAATTTTCCCCTCTGCTGTCTTTGACGTCAGTGCTCAATATAGTAATTCGTGAGGAGTTTGGGATTGTGCACGTTCTTGCGGCGCCATCAAATCAAACGTTGTCATGTCATTTTCTGCATCTCAAGAGTGATTAGTCAAATGGCATTTACGGCTCAGGTGATTAATTCAAGTACTTCAGCAGCTCTGATGGTAATTCCTTAGGAATATTATTTTATAATTACTTGCACTAATGTATTAAATTGACAGGCCTACATTTAATGCTCAAAAAAACTTATAATGGATTATGCTAATCTGTTTGGCTTTTAGTAAGTGAATAGAAATGCACAGACAAAAACCTCTTCCTGTCACTTCAGGCGCTCTGAGCAGACATTAGCTGTTTTCTGTGGTTTCTAAAACTGGCCTGTTTGTGCTTGACTCAACGTGTCTCTGTGACCGTTCTTACCCTCAGCCGAATTCACTGGTTAATTAATTGTACAAACATTTGAAGTTGTCAATAAAACAAAGATTATTGGAGTGCATGGAGTAAAAATTGTTTACAATTTTCGTCTGTTTACATCCAAGTGAAACACTGAGAAGAAAATGTAGGGCATTTATAGGAAACTTGGATCAAATTCGATCATAAAAAGTGGGCCAGACCTGAATGAGTCAAGGTTTTGGTTATGGTTACATTGATTTTGCTTGCTTCTGAGATTCCTCAGTGACACTGACCAATGATCAAACAGTGGTTTGCCCATAAAATACTACAAACCTGACTCATTCTGCCTCCTTGTGTCTGATGAATTGACAACATTCATGCAACTGCATCTTGGCGTGCTTTGCTCTTCCCAGGCGTAGAGCTAAAGGCAAAGACAGACGGTCTTTAGCAACTGCAAAGAGGAGCATCATCACTTTGTGAAACTCTAGTGAATTATTCAGCAGTGCTGTGTTTTTTTTTCCCACAGAACACTATTGAGTGTATTCATTGTGAAACACAGGAAGTCGTTTCCACCTCAGGCCATGAGAAAACCACGCATTTTTAGAGAGACGTGCAAATGGGCAAACGTGCATGCTGCAGTTGAACGTGCGCTGTAACGCACATTCATGAGAGTGCTTTAACATATGTAATGATTGCTTGTAGGTATATTACAGGCGAGATTGCATCCATTTACAAAAGTGCATGCATGTGTTGTAGAAAAAGCTTTTGTCTGCAGAGCAGCTACACTCCTACACACACACAACATCAAGCACTTGATGTTCAAGAGCATGGCATCTACACTGTGTGTTATTTACAGGAAAACATTCGGTCCACCTAGAATTTGATGAAGTAGATGGGTAGGTTCACCTTTGTCGCATTCCAAATCTACTAGTCATTCTGTCCATATGCAATTACTATTAATGGAGCTTTTATGCTTCGAAAAAGATGCATAAGAGAAGTCTGTACAATTCTTCTGAAGTCATAAAATGTGTGGTCTTTATAATGGGAACGTAATTATGTTGAAAATGAACCTTTTCTTTTAGCCTGATTGATACTACACATACACTAAATGTATGCATGTATGTATTTATTTATTTATTTATTTATTTATTTATCTATCATTTATTAAAATTATTAATTAATTTATTTGTTCATTTATTTGAAAATTATTTTATTCATTTTTTGTTTATTTATCAATTATATTAATTAGTTTTATTATTTTTAAAATAAAATTTAAGTTATTTATTGAAAACAAATTGATTCTGTAGTACTGTCTGACTGATACTACACATTTATTTTATTTTATTTATTTTTTATTTTATTTTATTTTGTAAGTTCAAATTTAAGTTGTTATTTGTTAAAAACAAATTGTTCCTGTATTATTGTCTGATTGATACTAGACATTTTATTTTATTTTATTTTATTTTATTTTATTTTATTTTATTTTATTTTATTTTATTTATTTCTCCGTAAGTTAAAATATAAGTTGTTATTCACAGAAACAAATTGTTCCTGTGGTATTGTCTGATTGATACTACACATTTTATTTTATTTTATTTTATTTTATTTTTTAATTTTATTTTATTTTATTTTATCCGTAAGTTACTATTTAAGTTGTTATTGATTGAAAACAAAGTGTTCCTGTGGTATTGTCTGTTTGACACTACACATATATTTTATTTTATTATTTTTATTTTTATTTTTTTTCCGTAAATTAAAATTTAAGTTATTCATTGAAAACAGATTGGTTTAGTCTGATCAGATTGATGCCATTTATTTATTTATTTATTTTTTCAATTTACGTTTTCACAAGTGAAAATTTAGGGCATTATTTATTGAAAACAAATTATTTTTCTAGTCTGTTGTAATTGATACTACACATGTGCTGCCTATTATTTATTTATTTATTTATTTATTTATATTTATAGGCGGTAGGATTCGTGACAGACTTCCTAATAGAAATTATGATTTTGTATATATTTAGCTTATTGTTGATCATAACACGTTTTTGAACAGTGTCTGAATTCTTAATTGTTTTTTTTATTTGTTTTTATTGTGAGACTTCAGTTTGAACTAATTTTGGTAGCATTATCCATATTTAGTGCTGTGCAAAAGATTGAGTCACTTTTTAGGATGTTTTTAAACGAATGCCATCAAGTCATTTTTATTGATCAATTAACTTTAATTCTTATTCATCGTGGCATCCTTTTTTTTCTCTTATAAGTGACGCAAATGGGTCAGTGATAAGTAATTGTTTTACTCTCCCAGCAGTGTGCTGTGTTGACATCTAAACAGGAAGCTCTGGATGTTCATCCACAGTTTGTCATCTTTGATACTACTGATGACTCATCACTTATGATCCACAGAAGATGTTAAACAGCTGATGTTCCACCTCAAAGCAGCTCTGCTGTAGACGCTATGCCCATCGATGTCTGAATGACTTCCGCTCATTAGCGGAGACCTCGCTCTCTTTAATTAGCGCTCTGTAATTGGTGGCTGCGGGCTGAAACTACTGCTGTGCAGTCTTTTCTAGAACATGTGCTCCCAGCATCCCGCTTTCTGCAAGTCATAAGGAAAAGCCCCAGACCGTGATCACCGTAATCTGTTATCAGGCCCCGATTATCATGAAACCACCCAGTAGTGTTTTGTAGTTGTAGATATCAGCTGTTGCTTGTTGTGTCTGTATGCTTTGGTAAGATCTGTTTTTTGGTAATTCTGCATAGAAATATGCATACAATTTATTTGCTATTACTAAAGCATATTTTAGGGTAACTTTTTTTTCATACTTTAATGTCATGTTTTAAAATTTTAGTTTTAAGTATTTAATAATTTCAATATTGTACATAAAAGGTTTCGCAGAATTTGACTGAAAAGGCAAATTCAGTTCACTTCATTCAGGATAGGATTTGTCAGGCTGATTCAAACAGATATGGATGAGTTTGTGAGTCTTTTGTACGATTCATTACTGTTCTAATGAATTCAGGCAGTTCATTCAGTAAAGGGATTTGACAGACTGATTCAAACAGAAATTCATGAGTTTGAGTCTTTTTGACTGATTTGTTACCACTCAGTCATTACACTAACTCCAACTTAAAACTTACAAGTTCTGGAGACTTTTCAGTGGATTCATTACCATTCTAATAGATTTAGTGAGTTAATTCAGGAAAGGGTTAATCATAATTGTTCAAACATTAACTCACACATTTGTGAGTCTTTTTGAACTGTTCATTACTGCTCTAATGGATTCAGGGAGTTCATTCTGTGGAAGATTTGTCTGGGTGATTCAAACAGAAACTGCTGAGTTTGTGAGTCTTTCTGACTGATTTGCTACCACTCTTATCAGTTAGTGAGGGAGTATACTGACTCAAACCGAAACTGCATGAGCTCTTGAGTCTTTTCACTGGATTAATTACCATTCTGACAGTTTTGGTGAGTTAATTCAGTAAAGGGTTAATCAGACTGATTCAAACGATGACTCATACATTTGTGAGTCTTTTTGGAAGGTTCTTTTCTGCTCTAATGGATTCAGGGAGTTCATTCAGTGAAGGATTTGTCAGACTGATTCAAACAGAAACTGATGAGTCTGTGAATCTTTTTCACCACTCTGATCAGGACTGATTCAACCCAAAAACTTTCCAGCAAATGTACTACCAATCTGATAAATTCTGTGAGTTAATTGAGTAACGAGATAATCATACTGATTCAAACAATAACTCATAAGTTTGTGAGACTTTTGGGATGATTTATTACTCCTATAACAGATTCAGGTAATTCATTCAGTGAAGGATTCTGATTCAGACAGAAACAGATGAGTTTGTGAGTCATTTTGATTAATTCAGTACCACTCTCATCATTTAGTGAAGAGACTTTCTAGCAGATTCATTACCATTCTGACGGATTTAGGCAGTCAGTTTAATAAAGGGTTAATTATACTAATTCAAATGTTAACTCAGGAGTTTGTGAGTCTTTTTGGATAATTCATTACAACTGATTCAGAGAGTTCATTTAGTGAGGGATTTTTCAGGCTGATTCAAACCGATAACTTCGTGAGTTTTCAAGTCTTTTTGGATGATTCATTACCTCTCTAACAGATTCAGAGAGTTAATTTAGTGAGGGTTTTGTTAGTCTGATTCAAAACAATAACTTCATAAGTTTTCGAGTCTTTTTGGATGATTCATTACATCTCTAACTGATTCAGAGAGTTCATTTAGTGAGGGGATTTTTCAGGCTGATTCAAACCGATAACTTCGCATTGAGTTTCAAGTCTTTTTGATGATTCATTACCTCTCGTTCAGAGAGTTAATTTAGTGAGGGTTTTGTTAGTCTGATTCAAAACAATAACTTCATAAGTTTTTGAGTCTTTTTGGATGATTCTTTACACTTAGAGAGTTCATTTAGTGAGAGATTTTTCAAGCTGATTTAAACCGATAACTTCATGAGTTTATTGAGAGTTTTTGGAAGATTCATTACCTCTCAAACTGATTCAGAGAGTTCATTTAGTGAGAGATTTTTCAGGCTGACTCAAATTAATAGCTTCATGAGTTTTCAAGTCTTTTTGGACGATTCATTACCTCTCTAACTGATTCAGGGAGTTAATTTACTGAGGGATTTGTCCGGTTGATTCAGACCGATAACTTCATGAGTTTTCAAGTCTTTTTGGATGATTCATTTACCTGTCTAACTGGTTCAGAGAGTTAATTTAGTGAGGGTTTTGTTAGGCTGATTCAAACCAATAATTTCATAAGTTTTCGAGTCTTTTTGGATGATTCATTACACTTAAAGAGTTCATTTAGTGAGAGATTTTTCAAGCTGATTTAAACCGATAGCTTCATGAGTTTTTTGAGTTTTTAAGAGTTTTTGGACGATTCATTACCTCTCAAACTGATTTAGAGAGTTCATTTAGTGAGAGATTTTTCAGGCTGACTCAAACGAATAGCTTCATGAGTTTTCAAGTCTTTTTGGACGATTCATTACCTCTCTAACTGATTCAGGGAGTTAATTTACTGAGGGATTTGTCCGGTTGATTCAGACCGATAACTTCATGAGTTTTCAAGTCTTTTTGGATGATTCATTTACCTGTCTAACTGGTTCAGAGAGTTAATTTAGTGAGGGTTTTGTTAGGCTGATTCAAACCAATAATTTCATAAGTTTTCGAGTCTTTTTGGATGATTCATTACACTTAAAGAGTTCATTTAGTGAGAGATTTTTCAAGCTGATTTAAACCGATAGCTTCATGAGTTTTTTGAGTTTTTAAGAGTTTTTGGACGATTCATTACCTCTCAAACTGATTTAGAGAGTTCATTTAGTGAGAGATTTTTCAGGCTGACTCAAACGAATAGCTTCATGAGTTTTCAAGTCTTTTTGGTGCAGCAAACAATGACATCATTAAAGCAAGATGTGTTATGTTGTCATCATTTACTTTTTGTCTCATCACATTCAGTAAAGTCTGCATATTTGATAAAAAAAAAAATAATTTAAAAAATAATTTATTTTGCTGTAGCTATGTAGATTCAATATGTGTGGAAAATAAACTGCACAACGGCTGTATGAACAGATTGTGTTACCACTTTTCGTGCACAAAGTCACAGGCTGTGTTTACAGCTAAATTTAGTCTTTTACACTCTCTGGCCGTTGAAATAAGACGCCATCATTTGGATCTGCCCTGCTCGGGGCAGCTACTGTACTACAGCGATGGGGTTGAATGGCCACAAGCTTCCACTTTGATGTCAGCTCAGGTCTCTGAAGTGCCTGACCGTGTCCACATGTTCAGATATATGAGAAAGCATGCGCATAGTGTTTGTACTAGTGCTTTAGTATAGATTGCTGGTTTAGAACATTGCTGGCTGACTAAGAGCCTAATTAGCCCTGCACTCGGAGGGCTGTATTGATTTTTGGTAGTTTCTTTTGTGCAATGACTCCTGACTATTGAACTTGGTGAAACGGACACAAAACGTTTTGTACCTTTCACTGTTTCTCACGTTTTCAGTCCTGTCGAGTGTGACTGCACGCGTCACAGTGACGTACGTACTAGACTCTTGAAAATAATTGGTGCAAGTTTGAGGTGAAAGAGTTTGGCTGAAATGCTAAAGTGTTTTTTGAAGGCTCGAGAGAGCAAGTGTATGGGTATATGGCGATCATGTAAAGAGAGAATGACGGGACATAAATTTAAATGGATTTAAAAGACATTACAAAACCATTTTAGCACACTAGCTGTATGGAAGATTGAATGTCAATGGTAAAAGTAAACTTATTTTTTCAGTGAGTTGAACAGTAAGTGTACTATAACTTTTCTAAATGCTCCTACATGCATTGTCATCTGGTGAACAATAAAATTCCCAAAGATTCATATTAAAGGGGAAAACTTGAGCCATATTTTTAAAGACTATTCAAAAGTTTGAGGTTGGTAATGTTTTTAAAAAGTCTCTTATGCTTTTGCAAAGCTGTATTTATATGATCAAAAATACAGTAAAAACCATTTAAAATAGTGCTGGGCAATGATTAATCATGATTAATCACATCCAAAATAAATGTTTTTGTGTGCATAATATATGCGCACGCTCTATATTCATTATGTATAAATAAATACACACAGATGCATGTATGTATTAAAAAAAACGCTATGTTTATATATTAAATATATTTATATGTAATAGAAATTATATAAATATACATGTAAATATTTTTTAAAAATACATTGTGTTTGTGTGTATGTATGTGTCTTTATATATACATAATAAATATACACAGTGCACACACATATATTATATAAACAAAAGTGTTTATTTTGGATGCGATTAATCGCAATAAATTGTTTGAACTGCACTAAAAATAATTGTTTTCCAAGTTAATATATTTAAAAATACAATGTATTTCTATTATGGCAGTGTTCATTTTCAGCAGTGTTAATTTCACATAATTAAGATGCTATTTTAGTTTTTGTTAATATTTTAAATTAATGTTTTTTTTATATATATATTTTCTGTTCTAGTAATCCTGTTGGTTTCGGTCATTTTTATTACTTTTCATTGTTTTTAAATATGTCTATATAGTTTTTAAAAAAAAAAAATTTTATTATTTTTTATTTTTTGATTTATTTTAGTACATCAAGTTAAGCTAAATGGAAATGTTAATATTTGAAAACGGTTAATATTTTTGTGAAAAATTATGTTAGCTTTTTATTCAGAATTTCTTGATTAATAGAAAGAACAGTAATAATTTCTTTCCCCCAAAAAAGTACTGAACCCAAACTTTTGAAAAGAAAGTTTTGTAAACTTTTTTGCAACACTTGTTTTTTTTTCTTAAGAAAAATCCAGCCCATTCTCTAATTTAGCTTTTTCTGTCTCTTTCAGCTCTTCAGGGAAGTAAGAATAATGAAGATTCTAAATCATCCAAATATTGGTAAGTTGTCCTCCAGTAATCTGTTTTTAGAAGCGCTCTCTCTCTCTCTCTCTCTCTCTCTCTCTGTCTGTGGGGATGTTTGGGAATGTGGCACACAAAGCGAACTGTAGTGGAGGCCTCTCTAATCCCCTGTGCAGGAACTCCCTCTGCTTTTCCCAGAGCCACCACACCGCTCCTATTCAGACGGCCGAGCGGCTCCTCCCGGCAGCACAAAAGCACTCCTGTATGCCTCTGTGTGTTCCATTGTTGAGCATCCATCATCTGACGGCCTGCACATGCCTCTCCTCCCCCCTCCTGTCTCATGATGTCATCTCTGTGTGGCCCCTGGCCCCTCACTCACCCCAATACCTTAATCGTCCCTCCGCGACCCCCATCCACCATTCCTGGACATGAGCAGGTGTTTGTGTTCATGAGAGACCCATGTTTTCTGTTATAAAGTATCTAATTGTAGTTCTGGATTCTGATTGGTCAGTGGTAACACTGTGAAATTGCACAAGGGTTTTTAAACTTTTGTAATGACAAAGACCACTAAATATGATTAGCCCCTTATCAGAGGCTCCCTTCTTAAAATATAAAGGCTTAAAATTTAAGGTCAGTAAGATTAGTTTTTATTTAGCAAGGATGCATTAAATTGATCAAAAATACAAAAAAATTTTAAATAGCTACAGAATTTTTTTTCTCAATTAAATGCAGTTTCCACAAAATGTAAGCTGCATAACTGTTTTTAACCTTTTTCGTACAAATTGCTTTGTTTAGTACAGTTAAGGTCAAAAGTTTACATACACCTTGCAGAATCTGCAAAATGTTAATTATTTTACCGAAATAAGAGGGATCATACAAAAATGCGTGTTTTGGTTTTTTTTTTAGTACTGACATGAATAAGATATTTCACATAAAGGATGTTTACATATAGTCCACACGAGAAAATAATAGTTAAATTTTAAAAAATGACCCTGTTCAGAAGTTTACATACACTTGATTCTTAATGCTGTTGTTACCTCAATGATCCACAGCTATTTTTTTCTTGTTTAGTGATAGTTTTTCATGACTCCCTTGTTTGTCCTGAACAGTAAACTACCTGCTGCTCTTCAGAAAAATCCTTCAGGTCCCTTCTTTGGTTTCTCAGCATTTTTGTGTATTTGAACCCTTTCCAGCAATGACTGTATGATTTTGAGATCCATCTTTTCACACTGAGGGCAACTGAGGGTCTCATATGCAACTATTACAGTATGTTCAATCACTCACTCATGCTTCAGAAGGAAAAGAGCTGGGGGGTGAAAACTTTTGAACAGGATGTGTGCACTTTTCTTATTTTGCCTAAATATATATATTTTCATTTAGCTACAGAAGCTACAGAAAATACTTACATGTTTCCCAGAAGACAAAAAAAGTTCAGTTTACCCTGATCTTCAAATTCAGAAAGGTTTCTCCCCCTGGCTCTTAATACATTGTGTTTCCTTCTGGAGCATCAGTGAGCGTTTGAGTCTTCTGTAATAGTTGCATATGAGACCCTCAGTTGCCCTCAGTGTGAAAAGATGGATCTCAAAATCACACAGTCATTGTTGGAAAGGGTTTAAATACACAAAAATGCTGAAAAACCAAAGAATTTGTGGGACCTAAAGGATTTTTCTGAAGTACAGCAGGTAGTTTAAAAGTTCAGGACAAACAAAGGACTCATGAACAACTATCACTAAACCAAAAACCATTCAGGTAACAATATAGTATTAAGAATCAAGTGTATGTACACTTTTAACTTACATTTTCTCTTGTGGACTTTATGTAAATATGTTTTATGTGAAATATCTTATTCATATCAGTACTGAATTAAAAATAACATGCATTTTGTATGATCCCTTTCATTTTGGTAAAATAATTAACTTTTTGTAGGTTTTGTAAGGTGTATGTAAACTTTTGACCTCAACCGTACATACAAATTTCTTTGTTTGGCAGTATATTTGATTAAATCTATTTTTCTAATCTGTTTATGCAGTGTGATGACTTCTGAGAACACTTATGAGTAAACACCCAAAAAGTACAGTACAAATTGTTTCTTTCAGCGTCCAAATGAACTGATTTGTTTAATGAATCAGACTTCCCAGCATTGTTTTCAGTACATCTGTCCTGTGTTGGCTCGTGTTGCACTATGCGCTATCTGTTCCATTAGCACATTATGCATGTTTGATGCATCGTCGTGAAGATAGCGTGTTAACAGCAAGTAGGAGGAAAGGTAATTGCTAACTCCCAGCTACAGCCCACACACTTCCTAACCTTTCTCCTTCATTCAGATTTTACCTCCGTCAGCCTCCTCACATAACCTCTGAAAGACAGCCTCTCTCCTCGTTCGCCCCTCATTCGATTGTCTTTCATCTGCACTCATTATTTCACAGAATATAGAGCATCTTTCCAGGAATCAGGAATCCAGTGTGTCGTCATGACAACGCTCGCTTCCGCTTCCACATGCGATGCCCTCTACAATTATCTGTGTGGCGGTACCCGCTCGGGCATCGTCTACTCCATAAGAGTACGCCGTCTGGTCACACGGTATCACTGCCCCAGAGATGACCTACTTTTTGTCCTTTTCTCGCAAATGAGGGAAAAAGGCGGAGTGGATTGCTAGAAGAGGATGTGGGTGGCGTTGATGTGGATCTGGTTTTGTCAAACACTGAGTCTGGCACATTCAGGGCAGCGCTAAAAGAAAGTTTTGTCATTATGTACTCGCCCTCATGTTTTTCCCAACCTGTATGCTGTTATTTTGGGTCTGTTGAAAAATTTCTGTGGAAATGTTTGAAAAGTCATTACACAGTTCTTGTAATGTATCATCATATCTGTCACTCTCAAAACAAACAAACAAACAAACAAACAAAACTCCCACTATAATCCAAGTCTTAACAGGCTGAAATGAAAGCCTTTATTCACTAATATTCCTAAAAATCTTAGAAGTATTAAGCCATAAAACAAACCAAGCAGCTACATGGTGAAGAATCATGGATAATGTAGGTTTCATCAGTCATTCTACTATGAAACAGTTGTTTAAAAAATTATGTATTATCACAATTATCGGCGGTGATATTAAGCACCAGACATCATTTGTACACCAGACGTATATATCTGTTCAGAATATCGATTATTAGTCTATCCGTAATAATCGTATCGACCCTGAAAACCTCAGTTGATCCCTATTATATATATTTAATTATACTTACGTATATATTTAAATATGCTTAAATACATTTAATATATATAATATATCAAAATAAGTAAGGAATAATTGACGACAGGCCGTTGAATTCTTGGAAAATAATGCACACCTGAGGTGGTGACATACCCACAATGCAAAGCAGAGGTGTTAAAGGGTGTGCGTTATTTTCGTAGAATTCATCGGACCGAACTCCATTATTCCGCTAATACTATGGTTACCGCACCTTAAGACATTGATCAGATGATAAACTTCAAGGCAGTTTTTGTCCTTAAAAAGCTATTTTGAGTAGGATTAATTTCTTACGCATCTCATCCCACATCTCCGTTACTAATTTCAAAATGTCATTTTAGACCTAGTAATGATGCTTGAGCCTTTGATAGCAGACTAATGCAGTTAATTATTAAGTTTAGACAGACAGACAAACAAGAGAGAGAGGGAGATTAAGCTCGTGAAGTACCTCTCTGAGTCTGTGCATCTCTCAAAAATGATCAGCAGCAGTGTCTCTACTAATAGTGAAACTTTAAGTTCATTTTCTTCACAAACAGCACCACTGTTCCCTCGTTTGTGAGAAATGTCATGTAGTTTTTAAGTAGTTAATCGTCAGAGCAGCGCTAACAACATTAGCGCGTTTGCTAACGTGTGCAAACTGTATGTGTGTGCGTTTGTAAGGGAGAGAGAGAGTGGGAGAAATAGAGTATGTGCTTTCCATACATAATAAAACATAATCTTGTGGCATAAACGTAACTAATCTGTCGTTTTTATCCTATTGTTTACTGTATTTACTTGTTTGGCCACTGTCGTTGTGGGTTTTGGTTATTTTGCTGTTTTAGGCTGTTAAGGACCTGTGATATAACTGAAATCGTGTGGCGAAGTGATATATTCACATGTAATGCAGTCAAGAGCTGCCTGGAAATATGTTCACTGCATGTTTCTCTGAAAATAATGCACACCTTCAGAACGTTCGTCAGCCAATCAGATTCAAGCATTTAACGGCACCGTAGTATAATTATATATAAAGGGACCGATATGAGCTTATGCAGGTCAATACCGATTATTACCAGTCAAGTAGACCGGTAACCAATATTTTGAACCAATGTATATGTCTGGACTCTGGAGTAAAAATTAAAATTTATGTCAAAATTAACAATAACAAGGGCTCTGACAAAAACTATTCAAATGCCTTTAAATTATTTCATGGGCAAATCGATTTTGAAAATGACCAATACCGATAACCATAAGTATATACCATAAAAGTGTGTGTGTGTGTGTGTGTGTGTGTGTGTGTGTATATATACACACACACACACACAGTTTTTCTTCAAAAAAACTTTACTTCATAACATTCCAAAGCATAATATTGTACTTTTTACTGTTTCATATTAAATATCATTTAATACTTAATTACATTAGAAATCTAGTAATTCAAAATGTATTTGAGTACAAGAAAGTACTACATTTTTAATGTTTTATTTATGAAATGTAGTGCAGTAAAAAGTACAATATTATGCTTTGGAATGTAGTAAAGTAAGTTTTCAAAGAAAAACACTGATAAAGTACAGATACTTTTAAAATTCATATCACTACTTTCAACCTATAGACAGACAGACAGATAAACGGATAAACGGATAGATAGATAGATAGATAGATAGATAGATAGATAGATAGATAGATAGATAGATAGATAGGAAACTGGAACAACATAAGAGTGAGTAAATAATGACACAGTTTTAGTTTTTAGGTGCACCACTCCTTTAAGATGATGGCAGAGGCATATTAGCCTGACAGATTTATGATGACCTATTTTCAGAATAGATGAAGTTTTGTTACCAGATCACAAAAGCTTTAGTGTGTGTTTGTGTGTCACTGAACTCAGACATCATCACAGAAGCAGAGCGCTGCCTTTGCTGGTATTTATGCTGTTACTAAATATAGCGTGCATGTTTGATGTTACGTGTCGTCGGATAGTGTTACTTAAACCTGGCCCGTCACTCACATCTCAAACAGCGTTCAGTTACAGTAACGTTTTCCTGGAGACACAGCGCATGTCTGTGCAGTTGTAGGTCAACGGGGAAGAGCTGTGGAGGCACTCTGTGAACTGAATTACATTTCAGCTCATTTAGATGCTTCAAGAGTACAGCTGGAAAAACAGTGATTAAGATGCTGAATCAAAGGGTTTTAGAAAATACTTGACTTACGAAGAAAGGCCGGGTCATATTACATATTACATCGAAAGAATAAAGCTGACATCAATTAGTTTATTCATTAGGCATTATGAAATAACAATGCTCATTATAGTGTAACTGCATTTATTAATCTAGGTCAATGTTAATTTGTACTTTGACACTTTTTATAACATTGTAAACTGTATAAATAACAGCATGAGTTTAATAGTGAACAGTATTATATTTAAAAATTAACAACTGTTTTGGTAAGGTTTTTTTTGTTTGTTTGTTTGCAAGAAATTAATTTTATTAGCCAAGGCATTTATAAAATTTAATTCCCTATTTTAACTAAATGCTGTTCTTTAGAACTTTCTATGTCATTGTTTCCACCAAAATATTAAGCAGCACAACTGTTTTCAACACTGATACTAAGAAAAATGACATTGAAGACCAAAGTAATGGCTGCTGAAAAAAATTCAGCTCTGCCGTCACAAGAATTACATTTTAGAATATAGTAAGATAGTAAACAGTTATTTTAAATTTTTATATTGTTTAACAATATTACTGTTTTACTCTATTTTTGATTAAAAAATAAATAAATAAATGCGGCTTTGGTGAACTTAGGAGACTTTATAATATAAATATATATATATATATATATATATATATATATATAATGTAAATATATATATAGGGGTTGACTGATATGTGTTTTTCAGGGCCGATACTGATTCTTACAGACCAAGTAGATCGATAACCGATATTTTGAACCGATAATTTTTTTTTTACACAAATATATACACATATATATATATATATATATATATATATATATATATATATATATGTATATTATGGAAGCTGAGTTTCTCACAATTTTGACTTTTTATCTCAGAAATGCGTAATACAAAGTTGCAATTCTGATTTTTTTTTTTTCTCAGAATAGTGGGATATAAATTTGCAATTGCGAGAAATAATGTCTGAATTGCAAGATTAAAACTTGAGATAAAAATTGAAAAAAAAGTCACTATTGTAAGATATAAACTCGCAATTCTGAGAAAAAAAGTCAGTACTGTTCATATCATGTAGTTTTGAGAAAATGTCAGAATTGTGAGATGAAAACTCGCAATTGCAAGGAAAAAAGTCTGAATTGTTAGATAAAAACTGGCAATTACCTTTTTTAGTTTTTTATTCAGTGGCAGAAATAGGCTTCCGTAGTATAGATCACAAAGATGCCAAAAATAAATAATGCAAAAAACAAACAAAAACAAATTAAATCATGATGATGCTTATTGCATAATGCTGAGGAATTGAACCTTAATGTGACTGGATGTCAGTAACCAAAAACTTTTTGTGTGTGTGTTTCGTTGCATTCATGATGACATGCAACTGTCATATCAGCCTGCAGTACAAGCAAAGATTAATTTGGTGCACCCAATTCGAAACAATAAAACCAGCAGATTAATGATCTTTAATTTTCACGATTCCTTTTCTCTGTCTTTTTCTACAGTAAAGCTGTTTGAGGTCATAGAAACCGAGAAGACACTTTATCTGGTGATGGAGTATGCCAGTGGTGGTGAGTTTGATGAAGCTAATATGACACTGACTGCTTATGAGCTCCAAATTATGTTATGTAACTTTGTGCAACCGGCCCTATAATTCTGCATAATGAAGCATATGAAACCGAGAACGCATGAGCGCTATATGATTCACCATATGCGTCTCTTCTGTCCACAGGGGAGGTGTTTGACTACCTCGTAGCGCATGGACGAATGAAGGAGAAGGAGGCCAGAGCTAAATTTAGACAGGTACAGTACTGCAGTGTACTCGATACAGCCCTGTCCCGCCCTCTCGCTCTCACCCGGGCCGCCCTGCCCCGCTCACACGCCTCCTGGTTGCCATGGAAACAGCAAGCTGTGAACTGCAATTGGGCGACATGTGTGTGATTGGCGGTTGATGGATCCCGTGGCAGCCGCGTGAAGGGTTTCCCAGTGGGCCGAATGTGGCCCATATGCATGACTTTTGGTTTGGGGTCATAAACTAAATATGGTTTGAACAGTTTAAGAACCGCTTGTGGAACACCACAAGTCCTCGTCAAAACGCATTTGCTGACATCGCAACAGCAGTGCGCTGTAATGAGCTAATTTTTCGGCAAATTTCAGTATCTGGGAGTGTTTGAAATAGCATAATGCCTTTTTTCAATATTTTTACTGTGCGTATTATGCAAATTTCCTCTATGCATAGAATACAAGGATACTAAATTTCAACAAAGTGCTTAGTATTCAGCATGCACAAAGATATTAGACAACAGTGCATTGCACTTGATTTCTAGAGTGACCAAATTTATCTTTATTAATGTATTTAAATTAGTGCTGGGCAACGATTAATTGCGATTAATCGCATCTAAAATATAAAGTTTTTGTTTATATAATATATGTGTGTGTACTGTGTATATTTATGATGTATATATAAAGACACACACATACAGTAGATATTTTGAAAATATTTATATGTATTTACATGTATATATTTATATTTATAAAGTGTATATTATATATAATTTATATATATCCAAAAAACATTTTTACACTAAATTTAATTTAACTTAATTTAATTTTTAATTAATTCTAAATTTAATTCTAAATTTTATACGTATTTTATAAAATGTATTTTTTTTTAATGTATAAAATATGTTTATATGTATTCAATTTTTAATTTTAAATTAATATTTTCTAAATTTAAATTCTAAATTTAATTTTAAATTAATTTTGTATTAAATTAAAAATTTAATTAAATTCTAAATTTAAATTAAATTTTCAATTAAATTAAGTTAAATTAAATTTTATTCAAAAAAAAAAATTCTGTATATTTTTCCATCACAATTTCGATCCTACTGTTTAACATTATTTTTTTTTTAGGTATATTTATTACATATTGTGCAGTAAGCAGTATGTTAGAATCTCATTGTTATTTTAGTGTCACAGAGATACCATTATAATTTTTGTTAATTTTTTATAATATGATTTTAGGTGAAGTTTTTGTTAGTTTTAGTTTTGGTTTTTATTATTATTATTATTATTATTATTTATCGTTTGATTAAGTTTTATATAGTTTTATATAGTTTTGATTAAGTGTTAGTTTATTTTTTATTTTTTTCATCTTCAACTATAACTAAATGAAAGTGAAAAATTTTGCCTTGGCAACTGGCAGAAACAAAATAAGTTTTTTTTTTTTTGTTTTTTTTTTTAATATTTTTATTTTATTTCAGCTAATGTTTATTTTATTTAAATGAAATATTTTGTTTATGGTTTTAGTTTTAAGGTAATAATAAGAGCTCTGTTTTATCCTGAAAAATGAATGGTGTTTTTGACAAATGTTTAAAAAAGAAATTTAGTTTAATAATTTATTTTAAAATATTATTTAATTTAAAATATACAAAACATTCGTATGAGTTGAAGACTACAGTAATCTACACTACTAATCAAAAGTTTTCGAACAGTAAGACTTTTAGTGTTTTTTTTTAAAGTCTTACCAAGCCTGAATTTATTTGATCCAAACTACAGCAAAAACAGTAACATTTTTAAATATTTGTGCTATTTAACGTAACTGTTTTCAATTTGAATATATTTTAAAATCTAATTTATTCCTGTGATTTCAAAGCTAAATTTTTAACATCATTACTTTTTAGGATTTTTCAGTTTTCTTTGATGAATAGAAAGTTCAGAAGAACAGAAATAATAATAATATAAAATGTTTCTTGAAGAGCAAATATGCAGATTAAAACGATTTTGTGAGTGATCATGCAACACTGAAGACGGGCGTAATGATGCTGAAAATTTAGCTTTGATCACAGGAATAAATTACATTTTAAAATATACTATATATATTTGTATTTGTTTTCTATTTGTATATATTTTATAATATACAAATAGAAAACAGTCATTTTAAATAGTAAAAATATTTCGAAATTTTACTGTTTTTGTTGTACTTCGGATCAAATAAATGCAGGCATGGTGAGCAAGAAGAGACTCAAAAACATTTAAAATCTTGGTAGTCTAAATGTCCTAGATTATGTAAGCCCAGGTAATTTTTGTTTTACATAAAGGTGAGCATATTTTATGACAACCATGTTAAGATGACTTGACCAGCCAGATGCTAATCCATTAATCTCAATAATCCCTCTATTATCAGAAACTACACGTAATAAGGTAATCACGGGTGACAAATACACACAATGATGGCAACCACAAGGTTTTACTGTTGCTTAATGCTGCATGATTTACGCCAAAATGTGCCATCAACAAAAAACCTCCAGGTGTTGAGTGCAGTAAGCGAGCTCTAATGAGACAGTCACCCACTGACAGCATCATTTGCTCCTTTTAATTACCCGAAGACCCCTTTCAACCTCCCTCCTTCCCGCTGCGACCCGTCGGTCTAATGGACGAGGACGGTGGGTTTGCCCGCAGCTGATGCAGACATCTGTAGTCATAGCGATGGGGTCTCCCTCCCATCCTCCTCCTCTCCTCCGTCTGAGCCCTGTGCTGCTGCTGTGGAGACAGCTTATCTGGGTCAGGCATGAAGCACCGCTGAGATTTCTGAGCAGAGCAGAAAAACCACCAGATTCTTCCAGCAGCCAGAGAAAGAAATGGAAATCTGTCCCCGTATCTGATGTCTGGGACACGGATAGAGCTGCATGAATATTAAACAGCATCAAGAATGTTGTGCGTTTGAGAAAATCCACAGTTATAATGAGGTATAATTTGAGGGGATTACACCGTAACAATATAAAAATAAACATTAAATGTCGTTTTTTTATTAAAGTAGTGTTTGTGAGTATCTGTATATTGTAAATGTTGGTTTATTTAATATTTTAGTTAATATAATCGCAGTGATTTCGGCTCCACTGCAGATTTCCCCTAAATCAGTGCAGAAGATACAGAAAAAGCCTGCAGATTTTGTCAGGATCCGTGTAACGGAATGGATGTCGCATCATTCGGAAGCAAATGTTGTTCATTTTCGAATGCAGTTATAGAAATACTGGGCATATTTGTCACCTATGGTTACTTTTACTTGCAAAAGTGTCTAATGTGGTAAATAAGGTAATGTGAGGAGCGTTTAGTTGGTCGTCTCTATGCTGCAGCCACGTTTACACAAACCTTGGATTTAGACTTAGAAGATCCAATGGAAGATCCAACCTGTTTTTATTATAAATTTTAAAAAACAGGGAACATGCAGTACCATCTGTAACATGCATTTAGAAAATAAATGGTGTGAATTTTCATTACACGTTTACATTTTGTAAAAGAATTCTCTTCGAGAACTCATTTGACAAAAATACAGTAAAAATAGTAATATTGTAAAATTATTAAATACTCTTTTTTAAGTATATTTTAATATGTAATTTATTCCTGTGATTATTTAATAATCAATGTGACTATTAGTATTTTTATTATGTAATTATTTATTTATATATTTATTTATCAGTCAGTATGTTTTAATATAATAGATATTATATAGTATATCTTTAATGTGTAGACAATAAAATAAATGCTATAAATATATATATGTATACATTTTAATGAAATATTATAAAAAATTATTAAGTCATTGTTTTTGTTTGTTTTTTCCAATGCACAAAAAAGGTAATGGCTTACAAATTATTTATTATATTTTTATTATTATTTATTATAATTATTTTATTGTACTAAAATTATACATTTTAATTCATATTTATTTAAATTCAAATACAGTAAAACAGTAATATTGTAAAATGTTTTTATTAATTAGTTAACTGATTTATTCATCAATCCGTCAGCATATGATAATATAATATATATTATATAGTATATTTATCTCAAATGCGTATAAAGTGAAGGCAATAAAACAAATGCTATAAATATACTTACGTATACATTTTAATTGAATACATTTTATATTATTAAAAATTAAGTAATGTTATCAAATAACTTTTTTCCAATGAAAAAAAAATGTAATGCCCCAAAAAATGATTTATTATAGTTTCATTATTATTTTTATGATTATTTATTGGACTAAAATGATTTTAAAAATGTAATTAACATTTATTTAAAGTAAAAATACAGTAAAACAGTATTGGTTTTGATATATTTTAATGATTTTGATCATGTGTAATTTATTTCTGTGATTATTCAATAATCAATGTGATTATTAGTATTTTTTATTATTAATTTATGTATCAATCTGTCGGTATATCGTAATTATAATATCGTATATTATATATTATATAGTGTGTGTGTATAGTGTATATATATATGTGTGTGTGTCGATAGATAGATAGATATAAATATATATCTTAAATGTGTAGTAAAAGTAAAGGCAATAAAACATGCTATAAATATACTTAAATTTACATTTTAATTTAATAAATGTAATATTATTAAAAATTAAGTAATGTTAATATTTTTTTTTTTACTTTTTTTTCGATTGCAAAAAAATTGTATTGGCCTAAAAATTATTATAATTATTTAATTGTACTAAAATTATAAAATTAAATTAATATTTATTTAAATAAAAAATACAGTAAAACATTAATATTGTAAATAATTTTGTAAACAATTTTTCTTCTAAAATATTTTGGTATCAGATAATGAACATCTTTACTGTCATTTTTGATCAGTTTAATGCAATTAATTTCTCAAAAAAATAAAAAAAAAATCACTGACCCCAAACTTTTGAATATTAGTGTACATTTTGATTTGATAGGCCTACTATATTTTGTAACTGTAATCTCACACCCTGATTCTGATGGTTTTGAGCTCCAAGCGTCGGCTGTGCTGAGCAGTCAGTTTCAGCAAGCCTTTCTCTCCCCCCCATTTATCATCCCGGTCCATGTGTCAGAACCTCAGCACACATGCTCCCCCGTCCAATCAATGGCATTCTGGGAAAAGGCGATGATGCCAGTTAATGTGTTGTATTGGCTGTTACACCACACCCTGTTAGTCATTCTCTCTCTCCACACTCTAAAACTCTTTTGTCTCCTTTTCTTCTTCAGATTGTATCAGCGGTTCAGTATTGCCATCAAAAACACATTGTCCACAGAGATCTCAAGGTAAGATCATCCTTCTGACAAGAAGTCTGAAATTATAGGTCCATCTTCTCCCACTTCTGCTATTCTCTCAAAAGCCCTGCACGTACAGTAGATGCTTCTTTTGTGCCAAAATGCTCAAATCAATGCTTTAGTACAGACTAGGTGATTAAATCAATTAGCGGCCATGTCTCTGAGCAGGACAGAATATGAGCAAGAGCCCCTGAAGATCCTGCTTTCTTTTTCCCGTCTCCCTTACGTCTGCTTTCCCCCTCCAAGTCTCCATGCTCCATTACACGCTTTGTTTCCAGACTGATGCTCTGTAAATGATGCATGAGGCCAGTGTCAGAGTGACGCTGTCTAAATGACTCGTGTGAGAGAAGCCAGGTGGAAATGTGGGTCTTTTTTATTGTGTTATGTGCTGTCGCTTTCACTCCTTTTTCTGTCAGTACCTGTCTGATTAAATGCATTTTAGTAAGGAGTAACTGTAAGGAGCATCTTAGAGAAATGACATTTACATTATGCATGCAGTGAAGTGCAAAGTCTGGGATTCAAAATTGAATTTAAATCTAGAAATAATCAGTGGATTTTCTTTTTTTTTCTGATTTATTTATGTATTAATTTATTTATTATATTTTATATATATTTAAAAGAAAAATAAATAAAAGAAAATATATATAAATAAATATATATTTACACACTTAAATAATATTATAAATGAATTGGCCAAAATGAATTGGCCAAAAATGTCATATTTTGGTTTCATTTATAGTTTCATTTGTATTTATTATAATTATTTAGTTGTACTAAAATTATAAAATTAAATTTATATTTAAATAATTAATATAATATATAATTAATATATAAAATAATTAATATTGTATTTGAATTGTATAGATGTCCCACACATTTCAAGCCAAATAAAATAATTTTAGATTAATGTTTTCATAGATTTACATTTTTTTTTAATTCCTTTTATATAGTATATGTGTATATATATATATATATATATATATATATATATACTTGTGTATTTAATAAATTTAATTATTATTAAAAATGATTAAATAGTTTTATAAAATTAAATAATGGCAAAAAATAAATAAAAATTGCCAAAAAATATTTAGCATTGTTTCATTATTATTTATAATAATTATTTAATTGTTCTAAAATTATACAATGAAATTCATATTTAAATAATTAATAAATAAAATAATTAATGTAATATATAATTAATATATAAAATCATTAATATTAGTATTAGTTAATAAATTAATATCTAATTAATAAAATATTTAAAAAAAATTAAAATTATATTAATATTAATATTTATAACATTCAAATTATTTTGTTTTAATTAAAAATCTAGCTGAATTATAATTATTTCTTCCTTTTAGTTTTTTATTGTGAAATCTAACAAAGACAAGTCCTTCGCAGTTTTCATGTGATTAGAGTATAAGTTCTCTTTGCTTTTCATTAATTATTAACAAACACAATATGCATGGAAAAGATCTTCTTGTCTCACTCCTTCTCTTGTTCTCTCATGCAGGCAGAAAACCTACTCCTGGATGCCGATATGAACATTAAGATCGCAGACTTCGGTTTCAGTAATGAATTTACTATTGGGAACAAACTAGACACGTTTTGCGGCAGCCCGCCTTATGCGGCCCCTGAGCTTTTCCAGGGCAAAAAGTATGACGGGCCGGAGGTGGACGTGTGGAGTCTGGGGGTCATACTCTACACACTGGTCAGTGGATCACTGCCCTTTGATGGACAGAATCTAAAGGTTAGTGTGCACAGCACAGCCCTGAAAGGTCACTTTTACCCTCCTAAACCTTCACAGAGATTCATACAACTGAGAAGCCTGTGGTTTTGTGTAGTGACTCATGAAAAATGCTGGGTGAAATCAGTGATTTATTAAAGCAATAAGCCATATGAGGTTATGCATTATAGTTGTTTTAAGCAAAATGCAAAGAGAATGGTCAAATCGTTGTATCGTGCAACCTCTCGAGGCTCGTTACTTTTATAAAATAGTGGTAAGTCAATAAAGACATTAAATAATTCAATTCAGATCTCATCCTGTCAGGTTTTAGAGCCAAAATTTTCTTTTTACCTGCAGGAGCTTCGTGAGCGGGTGTTGAGAGGCAAATATCGAATTCCCTTCTACATGTCGACTGACTGTGAGAACCTCCTGAAACGCTTCCTGGTGCTGAACCCTGTCAAACGGGGAACACTTGAGGTGAGAAAGTACAAAATAGGCCCTACAACTGAAGTATGTATATTGGTCAGTGAAAAAAAAATATTTTTATTTTCAGAAAATGCTCTTGAAGCTCAGAAGTTTTTTTTTAAATAATTTATTTGTTTTCTGTTTAATGTTTAGGAGGTTTGCAGTTGACTAAGTAAAATTTAAACCCTATTTGTGTTTTGTTGTTTTTCTTTTTAAATGGGCCACTTTATTACATATGAAATGATATACAAAACAAATAGAAAAAATTATTACATTTAAAGTATTTAGTTTAGATTTTTATTTCTAGGGAACCAATTAACAGATTTAAATTAAAGCGTTACAATTTTTTTAATTTGATAAATTTTATATATTAAAGTTTGTTTATTTATTTATTTACCTATTTATCTATTTTTTTGATAATTTATATATTAAAGCTTGTTTGTTTATTTATTTACCTATTTATCTATTTTTTTTTTTAATGGGCCACTTTATTATGTTTGAAATGATATACAAAACAATTAGAAATAAATGAATGTATTAAATGTTACATATTTAGTTTTGATTTTTATTTCCAGAAAGAAGATTTTGAAATAATTAACAACATTTAAATGAAAGCATTAACATTTTTTAAATTTGATAACTTTTACATATTACAAAATGTTTATTAATTCATTCATTCATTCATTTTTTTTCCCCCCAAAATCTTCTAAAATCTTTTTTTGTTTGTTTGTTTGTTTTTTTAATGGGCCACTTTATTATATATGAAATGATATAAAACAATTTTAAAAATACATTTATAAAATTTTAAAGTATTTAGTTTTAGATTTTTATTTGTAGAAAAAAAAATAATTTTAGAAGATTCTGGAAGAACTGATTAGCATTTTACCAATTAAAGCATTACAATTTTTTTTATTAAATTAATAAACACACACACACACACACACACATATATATATATATATATATATATATATATATATATATAGTTAGAAATAAAAATTAAAATAAATATTAAATTCTTTATTTTTATGAAATAAAAAAAATATTTATTCATTCTTCAGAATATTCCAAAATAATTTTTTTTCTATGAATACATTTCTAAACTAAATACTTTACATTTATGAAATTTAAAAAATAATAATAATAAAGTGAATAATAACATGTTGCCTTATAGTTATTTCCCAAAAAAAAACAAAGAATAATATTTGATCACTTTTTCCTAAATAATCTTGTTCTTATCTACATTAATTTAGGTAACAGGGTTGAATCGATGGATTCTGATATGTTTATAACAAGCTACTTTTCATACCAAGTTAATTTTTTTAATTTATGGTTAATCAAACATTTTCAGTAGGTCTTACAATAAAAAGAAAGATTTTAATTTATACGTCTAATGTTTTAAAACAGAAATGGGACACCAAAGTATAGTGTTTTTAAAAGGCACCACTTTGATTAATGAAAACATGTAAACCTCTCTCCCACATTTCCAATAAAAACACAAACAAGCATGTCATCTCATCTCTTTTCCTCCCTCCATCACAACCTTTAGCCTAAGTGCACACTTCCATCACAGCATGCTTTCTCTCCCCAATTAATTTAACATGAAGCTCATGACCAGACACACCCTGTTTAAACACATACAGAGTCCCAGTCAAACAGCGCCTCCAGTGTTTGGGGGCTTTAGGTGCAGGAAATATACTGTTCACTTGACGGCCCATAATGCACATGCTGAATTATAGTTCTGTTACAGGAAACTCAGAATGAAATGACGTCCGCTGATAAATAATTGAGGATTTGAGAGGCTCTGTGCACTCGAGTGTGTTTTATACCACTCCCTAATATTTGTGTGGCTTAGTTTTCATATAGGCCACTTTATTTAGCACTACATATGATGAAATGATATACAAAATTGTTAATTGTTACTTGTGCAGCAGTGTTGTGCAAAAAATCTGTCCCACCTTTAGGGAACAGATTGTATTTTGTGTCAAGATTCTTCAGGTTGACCCACTTTAAAACCACTTTTTCCTGCATAATCATGCATATTCATGACCCAGCAGAACCTCTCACACAGCCCTGTGTATGTCTGTTTCAGCAAATCATGAAGGATCGATGGATCAACGCAGGCTGTGAGGAGGACGAGCTCAAGCCTTTTGTGGAGCCAGAGCTCGACATTTCAGATCAGAAGAGAATCGGTATGAAACCAGCACGCTTACATCCAGTTATTTGTAGAAACAAAGTCTTCAAAGTATCTGACTTTTACATTTAAAATTTATATTTTTATTTTGAACTTCAAGTACTTATACACACATAAAGGAAAAGCTTTATTTAAGATTATTTGCAACAAGATTGCATGGGTGCCAGTAACAAGTTCATACCACCGTCCTATGTTTGCATATCGCAGATGATCGCATGTTCTTTACTGCAGTTTCCACAAAATTGTTTTGAATAAAAAAGCAGAACTCTTGGATTTAAATGTGAAAGTTCCCAGTTTGGCTGGATTTTTTCTAAAATTAGGGGAAGGGTCATTAGTTTAAGGCACAAAAACATGCAAACACTCAATCATTCAATTCTGTCAAAGCACAATTCGTAACACATTGCAAGTTTATATTGCACTTTCAGTGATGCTATAAGCATGCATTCGCTTCAGTTGTTTTTTTTTGTACAACTGTCATGGTGGAGCAACAGTTTAAAGAGAATCTTTCTAAGAAAATTAGTTAACGTTAGTGAAACTGTTGACATGTTTATCATTAGCTACACTGCCATTCAAAAAAAAAAAGAGGTTGGTACGTTTTGGTCACACTTTAGTTTGGGGAACAATTCTCACTATTAACTAGCTATTAAGTGTTTTTTGTTTGTTTTTGAAAGATGTCTTTTATGCTCACTAATGCTGCATTTATTTGCTAAAAAATACAGTAAAAACAGTAATATTGTGAAATATTATTACTATTTAAAATAACTCTTTTCTATTGTAATATATTTTAAAATGTAATTTATTCCTGTGATGCAAAGCTGAATTTTCAGCATCATTACTACAGTCTTCAGTGTCACATGATTCTACAGAATATATTCTAATATGCTGATTTACAGCACAAGAATCATTTCTTCTTTTTATAAATGCTGAAAACAACTGTGCTGCCCAATATATATATATATATATATATATTTAAGTTTGGGATCAGTTAGATTTTTAATCTCTTATGTTCACCAAGGCTGTATTTATTTGATCAAAAATACAGAAAAAAACTGAAATATTGTGAAATATTATTGCAATTTCTAATATTGGTTTCCTATTTTAATATACTTTAAAATTCTAATTTATTTCTGTGATGCAGTGCTAAATTTTCATCAGCCATTACTCTGTTCTTTAGTGTGTCATGATCTTTCAGAAATAATTTTAATATGCTAAAAAGAGCATAATTTATTCAAAATAGAAATCTTTTCTAACAAAAGAAATATTTTCTTTTTTTTTCTTTTTTTTCTTTTCTTTTACTATTGCTTTTTATCCATTTTACACATCCTTGCTGAATAAAAGTAATAAAAGTAAATGAAAAATGTACTGACCCTAAACTGTTGATTAATAGTGTATATTGTAACACAAAATTTCTGTTTTGAAAAAACAGTTTTTTTGTTTTTTTTTTACTTTTTATTCATTAAAGAATCCTGAAAAAATATTAAGCAGCACAACTGTTTCTAACATTGACTATAAATCATCATATTAAAATGATTTCTGAAGGATCATGTGACACAGGACTGAAGTAATGGCACTGAAAATTCAGCTTTGTGTGACAGGAATAAATTATAGTTTAAAGTATATTAAAATACAAAAACTGTTATTTTAAATTGCAATAATATTTCACAAAATTAGATTTTTTTTCCTTATTTAAAAAAAATATATATATACAGCCTTGATGATCATAAGAAACTTTCCAAAAAAAAAAAATGTTACAAATCTTACTGATTCCAAACTTTTGAACGGCAGTGTGTATAATAGAGGTTGCAATGGAAATCTTTTGTAAAAGATTGTAAATATCTTTACCATCACTTTTTATCAATTAAATGCATATGCTTATTTAGTGAATCAAAGTATAAAATTTTACTGATCACAAACGTATGAATGATAGTGTGCCTGAATAGTAGTATCCAGTTTAATTGCACATTTGAAACACATTTGAGTACTGAAATTTGTCATCACCCCAATAACACATTTGCAATAAGCATTTGCGTACTTGCTTACTGTGTTTTTAGCTGGATAGACTAAACAGAATCGAAATTTCTGACGCAATAAGATCTTTTCTGCCCACTCATCAGTTTATTGTTATTAGTGAGTTTTCATGGGAGTGAGCCAGAGCTTTATGGTTCACAAGAGCCATTTAGGGAGATCCAAATATTTAGATGTTTTGGCTTTATCACATTGCGTAATATCCTAAGAGTCAATCACCAATTTTTTGCTCAACAAAAGCTGTTAGTCTGGCATGCTTCTTTCAACGTGACGCCATTAGTCTTTGGTGTGCCTGTGGGTTTCAGCAGAGTGCAGGGGTCGATGGTAGCTGAGGTCAGACGGGCTCTGTTCTTTCCACTGCTGCTGCAGGCCCATCTGCCTTTCTAACTCTCCATTGATCTCTAAAACCCCAGTTCTGCATCCCGAAAAGCATTTACAGCTAGTGCAGGAACAGTTCAGTTGAGCAGAGGCCATCACATTTAGTCTAGCATGTGAAACTGTGATGACATTGAGAGTTGCTTATGGCTTTTGTCGTAGAAAAGCCAACGTGATATCAGGAATTATACTAGAACGCTCTTTTTTTTTACTTAAGAGGGCTGTTGAGATACAAAGTAGCCAGACAAGGTTGGCTAAAATGCATGTAGCTCAGGTTTCGGCTACTCTGCTTTTTATATATCAGTGTTTTTTTGTGCACAGATATGGAAATAGTCAAGATGCACAGGTTTTTATCAGTCTACTGAACAAAAGCAATTACTCCAGTCTGTTGAAGCCTTTGAAAAACTTTTAGAAGAACCAATTTTGACTCTCAAACAGCTGGTAACATTGACTGCTGGTATATGATTTGTTGCAGATATCATGGTAGGAATGGGTTACTCAAGGGAGGAGATCCACGAATCTCTAACCAGGATGAAGTATGATGAAATCACAGCTACCTACCTGCTGTTAGGAAGGAAGTCCACTGAGGTGAGTTAGTTCATTTGATTTTTACAGCCGTTTGGTTGCAATGTGCATTGGGTTTTGACATTATTTTATTTTATTTTATTATTTTATTTTATTTTATTTTTTATTGGATTGTACTGTTTTATTCAGAGGTGTGCTTAACTGATTTACTTAAAAATGTATCAGCTGAATGTATTTAAAAAAAAATTAGAGTGTAGATCTGAAATGTCTTTTATAACTATAAATACATAAATAAATAAAACTATAAATAAAATGCAGTAATTGTATTTTATTTTATTTTATTATTTTATTTTATTTTATTTTTTATTGGGTTGTACTGTTTTATTTAGAGGTGTGCTTAACTGATTTATTTAAAAATGTATCAGCTAAATGTATTTAAAAAAAATTCTAATGTAGATCTGAAATGTAACTATAAATAAAATAAATAAATATAACTATAAATAAATACATTAATTATATTTTATTTTATTTCATTTTATTTTTTTTTATTTTTTTTTATTTTTTTTCATTTTTGAATCATTTTTTAAAAGGACTCCTATGTTCACCAAGCCTGTATTTATTGGGGGTAATAAATTAAAAAGTATATATTGTGAAACATTATTTAAATATTATTACAATTTAAAATAACTTCCTTATATCCTTATTTAAATATCCTTATATTTAAATTATATATTTAATATATTTTAAAATATTACTTATTCCTGTGATGGAAAATACATTACAACAACCATTTCCCTTGTCTTTAGTGTCACATGATCCTTCAGAAATCATTGTAATATGCTAATCTGGTGCTTAAAAAAATTCATCTTACATTTTTTCAGGATTATTTGATGAATAGTAATTTAAATGGACCTAGTCTCAAGACACAATCATACATATTCTTGCAATTATGCATTTGCTTTGTTTGCTGATGTATAGTTTCCATTGGAAATTTTAAGCACAAAATGTAACCGTTTTTCCCTCATGTATTTGACGTCATCTATTAAACCTTTTATTGAAATAGCTGTACCTTTATTTCAGTGAGTTACCACTCAGTTGCACTCTGCTTTATTATTGTGGTGTCATTGATTTTAGATTTACCCACCCATAAAGGTCATGTCGGTTAGACAACCCTTTCCTGCCTGAAAAAAACAAAAACAGCATGAGCTGTAGTGTGGACAAATCTTTATACTAATAGTTAAACATCTGGCTATATATGACATCTGATTATGAATTATTATCACTGATTATCTTATCAAACTGGATTAGCCAGTAACATTCACTCATTTCTCACTGTGCATCAATCCTGAATTTGCTAGACATCCAAACATAAGAAAAAAGTGTTGCTGTCTCTTGCAGTTTTTACATTTTGTTTTGTGTGATCACAGTTGGAGGTGAGTGATTCCAGCTCGAGCAGTAACCTCTCTTTGGCGAAGGCCAGACCTAATAGTGAGCACAATAACGGCCAGTCACCATCTCACCTCAAAGTCCAAAAGAACGTCTCCTCCAACCAGAAACAGCGTCGTTACAGTGACCAGGGTGAGCATGCTTTCTGGACTTTAAATAGTGCTGTGAGGTCTGTACGTCTTTCTAATCTCCATTCCTCTCTTCTACAGCTGGTCCAACCATTCCCTCCGTGGGTTACCCCAAGAGAAGTCAGACCACTTCTGCAGAAAGTGACCATAAAGAAGAGGGCAGTGCACAGGCACGTAAGTCCAGCTCATCTGGAAGCCGTGGCATGGCTCCACCGAGCCCCATGCTGGGCAACGCCAACAACCCAAACAAGGCCGACATTCCTGACCGCAAAAAGAGCGCCGGTGCCCCTGGGGTGAGTTGGTACCACCCAAGATCTTTTGTAATGTCATTGTTTGTGGAAAACAGATTTGAAGAGAATCCAGCGTTCCTATAATTGTATTTCAGTTTGAGTTTTATGTGCAATCATGTAATTGTATTTTATAGTACGTATTTTTTTTTATTTGTTTTTCTTTGTATGGTGTGTATTTGTGTGTAAGATGCTCTTTTTTTGTTTTTAGGGTGACTTTTTTTAACATTCTGTCTAGGGTCTACAGATGAAAAATAGCTTTTTTGGCAAATTCTGCCACATTTACAGCCATGTGTATTGCCCCTGTAACAAACAAACAAACAAACAAATAAATAAATATATATATATTTATATATATATATATATATATAGAGAGAGAGAGAGAGAGAATTTTTTTTTTTTACATATATTTCAGTTTTTTGTAATTTATTTCAATATATATATAAAACTGATCAAAAATCTTTTTGGCTATGTAGTTTAGCTTGATGTACTTATAAATACTATATAAATTAGAAACTATATACATTTATTAAAACTGTACAGACATATTTAAAATTATAAAAATAATAATAATAAAATAATAAAAATGATAAAACACAACAAAACTAGTAAAACTTAAAAAAAAAAAAAAAAAAAAAAAAAAGGACAAATTTAAAAATAAAAAATAACTCCAAATATGGCTAAACTCATGAAAAATAACACTGGTAGGAACAAGAAGTTGCTTATATACATCAATCTGTTATTTTAGTTATTTTATGAATCATCAAGAGTAGTTATGCACCAAAATGCTGGCATCTGCAAATTATCTTTTAGTTTTTAGTTGAAATCATTGACTGAAACTAGGATGTTTAATTAGGCAAATGTCATGTGAACATGTCAGCTGTAAAAAATATCAATTTCTTGTTTTTAATTTATCCTTATTTTGATAAACCAAGATCTTTCAGTCAATGTTGTTTTTAGTTTATTCGTTAACAAAACTTCACCAAACATTATTTGTAGCATGGCTATCATTCAATTATCAAAACAGCAATAAGCTTTGCTACTTTTAAAATAAAACGGTCAAATTCTGTCAATTTTATAGGAAATTCAAACAATAAATGTTATTTTGACACTTTTTAATACTCATTGAAGTGTTTTTATTTTAACAAATTGGAGTAGAAACAGTTCTATAATTAAAAAGTTGATATGAAACCTGCCTTATGTAGAATTTAAATGTGTACGTACAACTTCTTGCTTTAGTGTTGATGAGCAAATAATTTTATTAATTAATTGATTATTAAACAATTTATTTTCAGCTTCAGTTTTTGGTTAAATTAAAATTTCAATTTAGTTTTGATGTTTCATCTCAGTGCATCACTGATTAAGACTCACACTATAATATGTATTTTTGCAGAGCAATTCTGTGTCTACCGGTATGACCAGGAGAAACACATACGTGTGTAGTGAGAGGAACGCCACAGACCGCCACTCCGTCATCCAGAACGGCAAAGAGAACAGGTGAGTCCCTGAGACCTCTCTTTTTTTTTTCAGTCAAAGGTTGTAAATCTCCCTTTTCCCTTTAAGCGGTTTACAGGAAACGTCATAGCGTTGCTCCAAAACTTGACTGACAACAAGGAACAACTTGTGTCTTTTCATCCTCACTCAACTTTTCACCAAAACGGTTCTCATCTACAGGTTTATGGAACTTCATGTTTGTGAAGCTTCATCTGTTTGTTTGTTTTTCCACAATGCAATATTTGAATATCGAGCTTCGGTTTAATACTTTACTTTACATTACTTTTTCATGTAGACCTTAGAATGAATTGGTGATTTTTATTACTGTAGCTTCTAAGGCTGTAGAATTAATCAAATTCAAATTTAAAAGTTGCAAAATTGCATGATTTTTTTAAACATCCTTTACACAGTTTAACATAATTCATTTGATATCAGTAGCATTATGACTTAAATGCTTATTGAATTACAGTTCAAAGACCAGTATTTGTCAAAATATTCTGAATATATATATATATATATATATATATATATATAATGTAATAATTATATATAATATTAATAACTTTTACCCAGTCGTGCAGCCCCTTTTACATGCCATCATTTATTTAACACATTATAAGCAAAAAAAAAAGGACAATGCTTATAATTTTCTTTCTAAACACCAATAACTACAAGTCTCTCCTAGAAAATTGAATATGTGCAGTGGAAATTATAGAGGTCGGGAATTATTATTATGTTCCATAGTATTATGATAGTGTTGTCTGTATATTTTGATTCATTTTCTGGGGGAAGATCTGCGGAAATACAGATGGAGAATATGACACATGGGCACACCAGGACAAGGTCCCTCCGGATTCATTTGAGATGTTTGCATTACACTTTCTTGAGTTCACAAAGAGGCCTCTGTCCTGCTGACTCACGCCAATGACGTATCACAAAAAAACAACGGCCAACCTTGCTGTGCCAGTCTGCCATGCTGAACCACTTAGATTTGCCATGCAGTCCACAGAGAGAGACAAACCATGTGCTGAATCCCATATTAGGGATACGCAGAATTCAAAGTCACACGCCCAGTCGACTAGTCTTAAAGGGATAGCTTAATAAAAAGTGAACGATTTATCATCCTTTACTTAAAATCTTTATATACTACTGTTCAAAACTTTAATTTGGGGATTCACGAAAATATTACTGTTTTCAGCATTGATAATAAGAAATGTTTCTTGAGCAGGGTCATTCTATAATTAGGGGTACATTAAGAATTTGACAATGTGAAGACAAAAGTGTTCCTTTTTCCCAAATACCCAAACATGACCTTACATAGCTGCTTTGAAACAATCTATGTCGTATAAAGCGCTATATAAATAAAGGTGATCTGTAGGAATATGTGCATGAAATACCATCTATGTTTGCTACTGTCTATCATGTTACCTTTACTGGGTAACACTGTTGACAGGTAACTTAGTTGACATTTTTAGTGTTTTGGGCCTATACTCAACATGGAAGCGTAGAACTACTGAGCATGTGGTATGTTTAGAAATATATTTTCATAAACAAAACGTAAGTTTTAATTCAATTGTCTTGTTAATATTTGCGGCAATAATACTTGTGTAACGCTGTTGACAGTCAATTAATCCACTCTTGACAAAGGTTTGCTAGTTTAACCAATATTAGGGGAAAGAGAGAGAACATAACTTCTAGTTTTTCATCCATGTGCTTCTAGAGGAAATATCACCATACTGTGCAAATTATGTGAGAATGGGACAAACCATTCCTTTTTGAGGGGGTTTTTCTAATGGGTAGCTTAGTTGACAATAGTTTTTCAGACACAAATAAAACAAGTTGTATCACAGTAAACACTTATTATTTTTGAAGAGCACACCCAAATGTCTTGATAACCTAATCTAAATGAAGGCAACACTATGAAATGTATTTAAGATAATTTTCATGCTTAAATGCAGAGTAGAATGAGCAACTTTACGAAATCGGACAGCTGAACACCAGGGCTGTATGTGATATAAACTTCATTTTTGAACTAAATATATAGCTTTTTTAATATATAGTATAATATTTGATTGGGGAAAATATAATTGTGTACTAAAAAATTAAGCATCGGGGTTTTATATTGATAAAAATATATTAAAAATATACTTCACAAACATGAGATGTACCCACAATTATAGAATGACCCAGCAGCTAATCAGAATATTATAATGATTTCTAAAGAATCATGTGACACTGAAGACTGGAAAATTCGGCTTTGGATCACAGAAATAAATTACATTTTAAAACATATTCATATAGAAAAGTGTCTTTTTAAATTGTAATAATATTTCGCATTATTACAGTTTTTACTGTATTTTTGATTAAATAACTGCAGCCGTGATGAGCATAAGAGACTTTACAAAACATTACCAAACACAAACTTTTAAATAGTAAATAGTAAATGTTTTTGAAGATTTTTGGTTTATAAAATCGAAGTCAATGGGGTCCAATGTTATTTTGGACCGGATTGACCTTCATCAAGTTTTATGTTCCACATAAGAAAATAGTCATACAGGTTTGGAGTGACATAAGAGTGAGTAAATGATCCAGACTTTTCCTGTTAGGCTAGTCCTTTGTAGGGGAATTTACATAAGACACACATTCATGTTGACTAGTCAGTTTCAAATGACTAGTGTGCCATCGTGAACCGCCCGTATCCTATATTACTCTCTCTTTGTATTCCTTTCTGCTCTAAGTTTTTTATCTCACATGCTCTGCTTTCTTCGTACATACTATGTCTGATCCATCCCACTGCTGTTTATTTGCCCGCCTGCCATTGGCCAGCCTGAGTGAAATGTCGGGATGTGTCAGCACGAGTCCGACGGCATACGCCGTTGCTCTCGCCAGCTCATCAGCCTCAGTCCGTCTGCGCCACCAAAAGGCCACGTCCCTCTCGGCCTCCGGACACACCTGCCGCGCCACCTTGCCGCCCAATGACGGCACCTCTGATCTCTTCAGGCCCAAGTAAAGACGAGTTCTGCGTCTGTCTCTAATCTTAGTGTGTCTCTCCATCGCACTCCTCTCTAACGCCCTATGACCTCTACTGTCTGCGTTTTTGATTTCCCGCCACCCTCGTCTCATCCCTCTAGTGTCTCAACCAATCCAGGAGGACTCGTCATGGAGCTACTGTTGCATTTTAACGTTTGAGGATTTCCTGCATCTTCCCATTTAAACCGATGACTAACTTCCTTGTGTCTAAACCCACTAATATAGGAGATAAACTACATTAACCTAGTAAACCAGTAGTGAAAGAACTGTTGAGATGATTATAGTGTACAAGAAACACGTATGTAGATTAAGAATTTTGTTAAGCACAGATTGCTGGGGTTAAATTGTGGTTGAATCAGTATTATAGATGTAAGTTAGTTTGAAATTTAACATAATATATACACTATTCACTACCAGTCAAAAGTTTTTGAACAGTAAGATTTATTTTTTTATTTTTTTTTAAGAAGTCTCTGCTGCTCACCAAGTCTACATTTATTTGATCCAAAGTACCGCAAAAACAGTAAAATTTTGAAATATTTTTACTATTTAAAATATATTTACTATTTACTTTTAAAATATACTTTTAAAATATACTTTTACTATTTAAATATATATTTTACAATGTAATTTATTCCTGTAATTACTCCAGTCACATGATCCTTCAGAAATCATTCTAATATTCTGATTTGCTGCTCAAAAAACAATATTATTATTATTATGATGTTGAAAACAGCTGAGTAGAATTTTTTCAGGGTTCTTTGATGAATAGAAAGTTCAGAAGAACAGCATTTATCTGGAATAGAAATCTTTTGTAACATTATAAATGTTTTTATCATCACTTTTGAACAGTTTAAAGCATCCTTGCTAAATAAAAGTATTACTTTTTAATAATTTCTTTCCCAAAAAAAAAAAAAATTATACTGACTCCAAGCTTTTGAACAGTGTAGTGTATAATGTTACAAAAGCTTTTTATTTCAGATAAATGCATATTAGAATGATTTCTGAAGGATCATGTGACACTGAAGACTGGAGTAATGATGCTGAAAATTTACCTTTTGATCACAGGAATTAATTACATTTTAAAATATATTCAAATAGAAAACAGTTATTTTAAATAGTAAAAATATTTCAAATTTTTAAAGTTTTTGCTGTATTTTGTATCAAATAAATGCAGGCTTGGTGAGCCAAAGAGACTTCTTTAAAAAAACATTAAAGATCTTACTGTTCAAAAACTTTTGACTGGTAGTGTATGGCACTTAAAAATTACAAACTAACAAACTTATAATAGTGACCAGTCAAACATTTGTATAACATGTTCATAATTAATGTGAGGAACTAAACCTTGCTCTTCTTGGATACCTGAATTTGAAGGGATCTGACTACATATATCCACTAAAAATTAAGAAAACACTGATTTATTAAAAGCGATCACATAAATTAGTTCTGAGAAAAGGTCTAACATTATTTGTTTGCTGATTTACTGTTTTGGTTTGATATTTTGTTACTGGTGTAATATTATTTATATCGTGTTAAACCTGTATGACTGACTTACTTTCTTCTGCAGAACACAAAAGAAAATTTTAAAGAGTGTCTTAAAATAATGACTTTGTAAAATGAAATACTGGAATATCGCCCCATTGACTTTTATTGTAAACACAACAAAAACATTGAGACATTTTTCAAAATATCTTCTGTTGTTTAAAGAAAATAAGATAAAAGAAAGTCGTACAGGTTTGGAATGATATAAGGATGTGTTAATGATGACACTATGGTGAACTATCCCTTTAAATGTCTAAAGACAACCTGGTTGTACATGTAACCAACACCGTTTGCTGATTTTCCTATTTCATCATATTGTGACTCTGGTTCTTTTCTCTTCAGTACGAGCACGGCTCAGACGAGTCAGCGGAACCCCGGTGCCTCCACCCACAGCATTAGTAGCGCGACTCCTCCGGACCGCCTGCGCTTCCCACGAGGCACACTGAGCCGCAGCACTTTCCACGGAGGCCAGCTGAGGGAGCGACGCACGGCCACCTATAACGGACCTCCTGCCTCTCCAACCTTATCGCACGATGCCACGCCACTCTCACAGTCTCGGAGCCGCGGATCAACAAACCTCTTCACAAAGCTCACATCCAAGCTCACACGCAGGTAAACAAACACTTCACCTTGAATGCAACTATAACAAGCCATTATTCCCTATTGAACTTGGTTTTCAGTGGAATAAGAATGAAAATGTTCTCTTTTGGAGTTTGGGAGTTGTGAAATATATGAGCATTAGAATGCAACAGTTTCTGGAAACATTGCATTTCTCATGCAATTCTGAGTGTATATCTCACAATTTGGACTTTGTGTCTTGCATTTATGAGAAAAGAAGGCAATATTAGATGTATTTATATTTCTTATTAATATATAAGGCAAGATATGAACACAGAATTTCAAGATTTATAATTTGTTTTTTTTATTCTGAATTAGCATCTCACAATTATGAATTTACACTACCAGTCAGAAGTCTTTTTGCTCACCAAGCCTGCATTTATTTGATCCAAAGTACAGCAAATTTTGAAATAATTTTACCATTTAAAATAACTGTTTTCTTTTTGAATATATTTTAAAATGTAATTTATTCCTGTGATTTTTAAAGCTGAATTTTAGCATCATTACTCCAGTCACATGATCCTTCAAAAACCATTCTAATATTCTGATTTGCTGCTCAAAAAAAAAAAAAATATTATTATTATTTTTCAGGTTTCTTTAATGAATAGAAAGTTCAGAAGAGCAGCATTTATCTGAAATAGAAATGGAATTTGTAACATTATAAATGTCTTTATCATCACTGTTGATCAATTTAAAGCATCCTTGCTGAATAAAAGTATCAATTTCTATCATTTCTTTCCCCAAAAAAAAAAAATACAATTATACTGACTCTAAGCCTTTGAAAGGGATACTGTATAATGTTGCAAAATCTTTTTATTTCAGATAAATGCTGATCTTTGGACGTTTCTATTCATCAAAGAATCCTGAAAAAATTGTACTCAACTGTTTTAAATATTGATAATTATAATAATAAACATAAATGTTTCTTGAACAGCAAATCAGCATATTAGAATGATTTCTCGTGATCGTGTGACACTGAAGACTGGAGTAATGATGCTGGAAAATTTAGCTTTGATCACAGGAATAAATTACATTTCAAAATAGAAAACATTTTAAATAGTAAAATTATTTCAGAATGTTACTGTTTTTGCTGTACTTTGGATCAAATAAATGCAGGCTTGGTGAGCAGAAGAGACTTCTTTAAAAAAACATTAAAAATCTTACTGTTCAAAAATATCTCACAATTCAAACTTTTTTCTCTGCATTTCGAGTTTACATCTAACAAGTTTCATTTTTTCTGCCACTGAATAAAAAATAAAGATAATTGTGACTTTTTCATCTTCCAGTTCTGACTTTTTTTCTCGCATTTGTGCTTTTATATTTCACAATTCTGACTTTTCTTCTCAGAATATCTTGATTGCAAAAAAAAACATTATATTCCCAATTTTTATTTATTTATTTATTTTATTAATTCTGTGGTGAAAACAGGCGACCATAATAGTTTGAATAGTCCTTTGTTTAGTATGGATAAAGTGGTTTGTTCATTAAAAGGATACACTATTTTGTAAACAGCTACTATAAACCTACTAAAAAAAATGTAGTTAAGTTAGTAGCTTTTACTTCCCAACACCGAATGTTATCCTGCAGTTTTGGCATGTTTGGCACAACACCAGATCAGTGGCAGTTGCATCAAATTCCCCTCTATTTCCTCAAGAGACGATACATCTACTCTAGATGTTGATCAGTGTCTCTTTTTTCTGTTTCTTTTGTAGAAATATGTCATTCAGGTTTGCCAAAAGGTAGGACCCTCGATGGGCTGTGTGCAGTTAACTAGCGCCGAAATATGAAGTTTAACTTTTAACCCTAGTGTGAAGACGTTTTCGATTAATCGCTTGTCACTCACCTTTGACACACTGTCTTTTAATCAGAGTGCGACTGAGCATGCCTGAGACTTCTGCTGTTTTTCTGATGAGCAGCACCTGACAGACATTACTAATCACCCATGCATGCCTGTTCACAGGTTACAACTGAGCACAATAGATTCATTAGTCTCCTTACAGTTTTAAACATTAGAGTCTCATTTTCCATTCACACCTTTGATCTTGGAGGAAGGTTGTGTGTATTTTTGTACAGTTGGACGATAAACTGCAACATTCGATTGTGGGAACGTTAGTTAGATGATGGTATTTTTCAGTCAGCCATAAAGAATCCAAACCTCTGAAATAAAATAATGTTGTTTTTCTCTTTAATTTAAATGTAACTGAATAAAAACATACCTGGGTCACAATTAAAGTCACCCTAAAATCTGAGAAATGGGAAATTGTTACTTTAATGAAAGTGTGTGTGCCTTTTATGATTTTTTTTTTTTATTATTATTTGTATTTATTTATTTATTTATTTGACACATTTACGGCACATTTCCCCCCAAATTACCATTACTATAATGCATCTGGAGTCTTGTTTACAATATATATATATATATATATATAATTTTTTTTTTAATATATATTTATTTATTTATTCATCCATCTATTATGTTGATTCTCATTACTGTAATGTTATTTTTATATATATTAAAATTAGGGCTGGCAAACGATTAATTGCGATTAATCACATACAAAATAAAAGTCAGTTTGTCTAATATATGTGTGTGTACTGTAGAAGATTTTCATTAATCTTGAATCAATATAAAACATAGAATTATGCCTATACATAAGAGGATATTATTCTGCTATTATCATCTGACTGTGTGTATTAACTCTGTGCAGTGAGCTTAGAGCAAAGAGAACTATTTTAAGCTTGAAAAACATGCCTGGAACGAACCTGTTCAGGAGCTAGAAATACATGACAGCTATTGATCAACCTTCAGGAATTCATGTATGGTAAAAAAAACACCTTGTCCAAAAATATAACAGTGCATATATGGAATGCTTCAGGATGTATATGTGTGTGCTTGAGACGAAACACTGGAGTGGTGTTCGAACATTACTCGGCCTTTTGTTAACTTGTTAATAAAGGTCTATCTGACTTCAAAACTTCTTCAGAGCAATTTATTTTGCGCAAGGAAAATTCTACAACAGTACTATGTGTAATTATTATATGTACTGTATATATAAATACACACAAATGAATGTATATATTTAGGAGAAATATGTTATGTACAAAATAATTTTATTTAAATATAATATAAATTCTAAAAAAATTATAATATAAACATATACTTGTAAAAATTTCTGAAATATATACATGAATGTGCTTGTATTTATATATTCATAATAATTACACACAGTACACACACATATATTAGGCAAACTCAAACTTTTATTTTGTATGCGATTAATCGCAATTAATCGTTTGCCAACCCTAATTAAAATTTCAATTATATTCAATACATTAATTACTTCAATTGTAATATATTATAATGGTATAGTATCATTTTATTTATATATCTCAAGTTAAAGGCAGTACAACAAATACTACTATGATATAAATGCTTGACAATTTAAACAATAATAAATGATTAACTTTTAATAACAATTGAATCCTTTTTGTTTAACAGTAATGAGAACAATTTATTTCTGCATTACAGTAATGAAAATTAGGCAGGAAAACATTTTTAATTGACATGAAAATGTTGTGCAAAGGTCATTGTGGTCCTAAAATAGCTTTTATTTTTATGCAAATTATTACATTTTGCATAAACAATGTATTTCATTTTATTTTGATGTGAAATATGGTGTGTTCCTGACAGGTTTCATGAGATTTATCTAGGTCATCAGAAGCATATACTGTGTTATATCATGTAGAAGTTCATCTTTATATATTAATCCGCTCTGACGATAAGGAAATGAACGCATTGATGCATTTCCTGCGATACGGTAACAGACTTGCTCTTGGTTGTGTAATTCAGGCCACCCTACTGGGCTCTTAATTTAGCAGCTGACAGATGTGGCGATTGAGAAGGGTTCTTTACAAGATTTCTGGAGTTAAGGTACCAAGATTGCCTTTTGCAATAACCACCCACTCCCAATTTTACCCCTCATGCTCCAGAATCCACCTTTAGAAGTAGCATCTGTCCAGGATTTTCTGATTCCAGCTCTTCCTTTTTGACCTACCCAGTCGTTTTCCTTCAGGTAGCCTTGAAATCCCAGCGCTTTCATTCCCACCAGTGCTGTTATGACATCAACAGACAAAAGTTTGCTTTTCAATGAAGAACTTCTGATTTTTTCGGGTGACCCTTCTGAAAACTGCTGTTCTTTATCAGTGAGAAAAGTTGGTACTTTTTAAAAGAATATTCCAGGATATATATACAAGTATATACAAACTTTTGACAGCATCTGTGGCCTGCTGTCGATTACCACAGAAAAGACATTTCACTCGTTCCTCTGATTAGATACAAAAACATGTTCAGTGGCAGCACTGTGAATAAAACTTTAAAATATGCAGTGATTATAACACGGCTGATTTGGGAAAACATGCTTATAGCAGGGGGGTTTTCTCCAGAGATGCTATCAAGAGACTGTACAAGTTATATTTAACCCGTAATATTCCTTTTAGAAGTTACAGGATGCAGTAAGGAAGCTGTCCCAGTGGATGTTGATCATGTCAAAGGCAGTTTGCCTATTTTTGTTGCCCCATAAGAGCACTTATACACCAGCGTCCTCTCCTCTGACCGCTGCTCACTGCCCACGCTGCTGCATGACCGCTCCCAATCGCTTTTACATATTCTATTTTGTATAATAGATGATTAATGTCTACTTATAACTGAATATATCTGTATTTAATGTGTTTTATGTAGCATTAATGTCATAAAAAGGGAGAGTGGGTTCAAATGTGTCAGTGGGTTGTGTCATCCAAGTAATCTAGCAAACTGTGCATTATCACATTAATATACATTTAGAAACAGACCATCATTATACAGCTGCTTAAAACTGAAAATAAGTTTTTTTAGATCTGAAATATATATATGTTATTTCTGCCAAATATGTCATATAGTATTGTTCAAAAGTCAGTAAGATTTTTATTTATTTATTTATTTAGTTTGTCCCTTGTGCTCCCCAAGGCTGCATTTATATTAAAAATAAAAAATTAAAAATTAATTTAAACAATTTACTATTTAAAATAGCTGTTTTCTATTTAATATTTTCAAATATTCTATTTTAATGTATTTCTGTGATGCAAAGTTGAATTTTCAGCATCATTACTTCAGTCTTCAGTGTCACATGATCCTTCAGAAATCATTCTAATATGCATTTATACAGTAAAAATGCTGTAATATTGTTAAATATTATTACAATTTAATTTAGCTGTTTTCTATTTTAATATATTTTAAAATGTAATTTATTTCTGTGATGCAAAGCTGAATTTTCAGCAGCCATTAGTAGTTTTCAGTGTCACATGATCCTTCAGAAACCTTTTTTTTTTTTTTTTGATGAATAGAAAGTTCAAAAGAAAAGCATTTAATTGAAAATTTGAAATTTTGCAACATTATAATTGCCTTTACTGTCACTTATGAGCAGTTTTGATGCATCCTTTCTAAATAAAAATATAAAATCTTAGTGTAGTGTAAATTGCTATTATTAATTAAGAAACATTCCTAACAAGGAAAAGTGTTGCATGGTTTGGGGTAAGCTGTGCCGACAACAGCTTTCAGCCTCATTCTCATTATTTCATTTAATCGCACATACCCTGATATATTCATTAATATGCTAAATAAATAATGAATATTAAATATTTATAATTATCAATATTAATTTCCACACTATATGTGACCCTGAACCACAAAACCAGTCTTAAGTAATTCAGTTATATTTGTAGCAATAGCCAACAATACATTGCATGGGTCAAAATTATCGATTTTTCTTTTATGCCAAAAATCATTAGGATATTAAGTAAAGATCATGTTCCATGAAGAGATTTAGTAAATTTCCTACTGTAAATATATCAAAACTTTTTGATTAATAATATGCATGGCTAAGAACTTCATTTGGACAACTTTAAAGGTGATTTTCTCAATATTTTGATTTTTTGCACCCTCCGATTTTCAAATAGTTGTATCTTGACCAAATATTGTCCTATCCTAACAAACCATACATCATGGAAAGCTTATTTATTCAACTTTTAGATGATGTATGAATCTCAGTTTCCAAAAATTTACCCTTATGACAGGTTTTGTGGTCTAGGGTCACACATCATTTCTTCCTGCCTCGAAAAAAGTCAGTAAAAAGAGTAAAAAGTGGCACAGCTTACACCGCCCCACATTATTTCTTTTTAAGCAAATATCCATCTTTTTTTTTTAATTATGAGAAAGCCCTTTCTTTTAAATCGTGTTTTGTATTTCTTACCAGACTAAATGAGCTCAGTCGTGTCCACTGCATGGAATCTATTTAGAACAGGAAGCTGAATCATAGGGTACAGAAAGGGTATTTGTAATACCCTCTGTCTCCTCTCTCCCATGTTATTTCTCCACACAGGTCAACTTTAAGTGCATGTCCAATATTCCTCTCCACTCACACAGGAAATTGTATCTGTTGTTGGCGAACGCTACATTGGCTTTGATATTCTCTCTCTCTCTCTCTTTTGTCCTAGGATGTCTGAAAAGCTAGTGTTGTCTTATCTTCCTTTCCTTAATCAGCTGAGTCTCAGATTTTCTTGCCTCTAAACTGTTTTTCTCTTTCTCATCCTGGTTTTTAAAGAGTGCCGACAGAATGCGATAGAAATGGGAGGTATGAGGATTCAAGGTGAGACAGGACATCTGGCTTTACAGTTCTGATTTTACACTATCATTTCCCATCTTTTCTTTGAGTTTTAGACTTAATCTCACTGTGTTGAGTAATTCTTTACAAACATACATAAACTGGCATCTGGCATAATTAAATGAAGTTAAATGAAGGCCACTGAACTTAAAATCTGTTGTGTGAATATTAATGTATTCTGATCTGGCACAAAGTCAGTAAGCATTTGTTTGCATTGAGATTTAGCTCTATTGCTCTGCCCTCTTGTGGCAAAAAGAAGAAAGTACAATATGATTATTAGTGCTGTTTGCTAAGGCAAAAGTAAAGGTCATAACACTATTGCTCATACTTAGAGATAAGAGTTTGTTAAAATAGCAACACTAAAATCACTCCTAATACTTCAGCAACACTATGTAATATCATACAGCGGTTTTCCTGTCATGTTTGAATTTGGATCTGAGCTCGGAAATGTTTTATAGTTGTTTAAAATCACAGCTCAAGACCAGTTTATTGAGTATATTTCTTATTTTTGCACCCTTGGGTTGCTCACTGCACTTTTTCTGTATCTCTGCATGGTTATTTTTGTGTTCACTGCATGTGAAATGTGCTCTGGTTCCTCAGTGCATGATGTGTTGTCACTGAAAACAGTGAAACATTGTATAAGAACTTGTTTTTAGGTTCATTTACATACACCAGCATCTTCACTATGAACGTCTCCTGAAAACTCCTACCAATGCAAGCTTGGTTTTAATACTGTTTTGCTCAAGAAGTATCAATGAAATAGCAAAAAAAAAAAAAAACTATTGTAGATGTTTTCAAATATAAAAAGTAGTGGCAGCCTAAAAAAATGCAGTAGGATTGTAAAAGGATTAGTTCACTTCCAGAATAAACATTTCCTTATTTACTCACGCCCAAGATGTTCTAAGATGTTCATGTCTGTCTTTCAGTCGAAATTGTTTTCTGAGGTAAACATTCCAGGATTTTTCTCCATGTAGTGAACTTCAATGGGAGCCAATGGGTTGAAGGTCCAAACTGCAGTTTCAATGCAGCTTCAAAGGGCTCTACACAATCCCAGCTGAGGATTCGGGTCTTATCTAGTGAAACGAACAGTAATTTTTTATTTAAAAAAAAAAAAAAAAAATATATATATATATATATATATATATATAATTTTTAATAGGGCTGGGCGATATGGACAAAAAAATTATCACAATAATTTTTTTCATATCAAGCCAATATCGATTATTATCACAATATATTTCAAATATTTATTTTAAAAGTTTAAAACAGATTTTTGCTCCAGTGTGACAGTTAATTGTAGTTTTAAACTATTCTTTATGTTCAGAACATGACAAACACTTCACGTTTTTTGAATTCTTTAAACATTTCCAGTCATTTTTTTCTAACAAAATTAATTAAATGAATAAGAAAAAACAATTTCTTAGTTCTACATGTTGTAATGAGTAATATCATTTTGTGTTGTTTACACAAACTTGTTTCCTGATTTACACAAAAATATTTGTTATTTTGCACATTGTGCACTAGCTCAGCGATGCTCATGCGCATCTTCACGCATTACGTAATCATGTTGGAAAAGTCGCATGCATTTAGTTCTTCATCTGTGTACTCTGGTTCTAAAAAGGTAGGATAGGATGAAAAACTCCATCTCATTTTCTCCTCAAACTTTAAAAACCGTATAATATCATCATTTTACCTTTACCATTGTCTTATCTAGTGAAACAATTGGTCATTTTATTAAAAATAATAATATGCTTTTTAACCATAAATACTTGTCTTGCACTAGTTAGACTTCACGCATTATGTAATCACGCTGGAAAGGTCAAGCGTGATATAGGCAAAAGTATCGACCCAGTGTTTACAAACTGAATGTGCAGAGAAACTCAAATGCCCTTTACAAAAAAAAAAGTAAAACAATAATGTTGGACAATTTTGAAGTTGGACAAGAAAATGAGATTTAGTTTTTCGCCATCCTACCTTTTTGAACCGGAGTACGGAAATGAAGAACTACGTACTGCGTGAACTTACGTATATAAATTTGTATAAAAAAAGTATATAAATGTTTTTTTTTTTAGAAAATTTTTTTAGAAAATCGTTTTACTAGATAAGAACCTTATTCCTTGGCTGGGATTGTGTAGAGCCCTTTGAAGCTGCATTGATACTTCAGTTGATACCTCAACCTGTTGCCTCCCGTTGAAGTCCACTATATGGAGAAAAATGTTTTCAACTGAAGAAAAAAAAGACATGTTAGATGACATGGGGTGAATAAATTATCAGGAAATTTTAATTCTGGATGTCAGCTAATCCTTTAAAGGAGAAGTCCACTTCCAGAACAAAAATTTACAGATAATTTACTCACCCCCCTTGTCATCCAAGATGTTCATGTCTTTCTTTCTTCAATCGATAAGAAATTATGTTTCTTGAGGAACACATTCCCTGAATTTTTTTTCCATATAGTGGTTTTCAGTGGTGCCCCCCAACGTTGAACTTCCAAAATGCAGTTTAAATGCAGCTTCAGATGGCTTTAACCGAGGAAGGAGGGTCTTATCTAGCAAAACGTTCTGTCATTTTCAAAACAAATTGACAATTTAAATACTTTTTAACCTCAAATGCTCGTCTGTCTAAGTCTCCGTGAACTCTGTTTTTTTCCGGTCAATACAGTTAGGGTATGTCGAAAAACTCTCATTTAGTTTTTTTTCCCAACTTAAAAATTGTCCTGCACCGCTGTAGATGTGAATATGCAGAGAAGATCAAACACCCTTTACAAAAATATGTAAAACAGCGATGTAGGACGATTTTGACATTAAAGAAGAAAACAAGATGGGAGTTTTTCGACATACCTGTATCTGTATTGACCCGCATTACACAGACTACGCATGAGCATCGCAGAGACGAGACAATACAGACGTTTGAGGTTAAAAAGTAAATAAATTGTCAATTTGTTTAAAAAATGACTGATCGTTTCGCTAGATGAGACCCTTCTTCCTCGGCTGGAATTGTTTAGAGCCCTTTGAAGCTGAATTTAAACTGCATTTTGGAAGTTAAAACTTGGGAGCACCATTGAAGTCCACTATATGGAGAAAAATCGGGAATGTTTTCCTCAAGAAACATAATTTCTTATCGACTGAAGAAAGAAAGACATGAACATCTTGGATGACAAGGGGGTGAGTAAATTATCTGTAAATTTTTGTTCTGGAAGTGGATTTCTCCTTTAATGTTATCGTGTTCACACTTCCAAGTGAACTTCCTAAACATTTTCTCTGACCGTTCTCTCTTCTCTCTTGCAGTCGTAATGTGTCTGGGGATCAGAAAGAGGAACATAAAGACGCCAAACCCCGCTCGCTACGTTTCACCTGGAGCATGAAGACCACCTCGTCCATGGAGCCCACCGAGATGATGCGCGAGATCCGCAAAGTCCTGGACGCCAACAATTGCGATTACGAGCAGCGCGAGCGCTTCCTGCTTCTATGCGTCCACGGCGACGGCCACGCCGAGAGCTTGGTCCAATGGGAGATGGAGGTGTGCAAACTGCCCCGCCTCTCGCTAAACGGCGTGCGCTTCAAGCGGATATCAGGAACGTCCATCGCTTTCAAGAACATCGCCTCGAAAATTGCCAACGAACTGAAGCTGTAAGAAAAGAAAAAGTTGAAAATGTGAAAAAGCAGCAAAAAGGACTAAGGCACAAAACTAGAGTAATCAAGCTGTACATTCTTTTTGAACAAGTAGCAGATTCAAGGATTGTTTTCCTTAAACACTTACAAAGTATGTACTGAAAATATTGTATAGAATCATGCCTTAGGCAATAATTTCCTGCATCTTTGAAGCATTATTAATATTATTATTGTCGTTATTGTTGTTATTATTATTATTATTATTATTATTATTGTGGGATGGTTTCAAACTGTAGGAAAACAATGACGGTTTCATTTCTGTTTTTTGTTTTGTTAATGCACTACTGCAGTAGGTGCCCTATGGGGCCAAAAAATTAACACCAGTGACTGAAAATGTGTATTTTAACCAGACAGACAGAAGAGGGACTGTTAATCGCTCCAGTATTTTTTTCTTTAGCGTTCCGGCCCTTGAATGCCAAACCAAAATGGCCAGCATTGATTTAGGAAACTGATTTGCACATTTCCCCTAAAAGCACCATGCATCTCCTATACATCCATTCCTCCACTTTCCCAACCCCTGTCCCTTTTCAGGATATTCCCACGTTGTTTTCTAGTCCTAGACATGACTGAAGACGGACAGGATCCGACAGGTTCTGGTGCCAAGGAGGCGACTCACGTCCTCAGGAGCAAGTGCACTTCAGAAAAACCTCACGGATTCAGACGGGCTACTGCAATGGAACGTTAAGAACGAGATCAGGAACGTTTTTCTTCCTGGTCTGTTTAAGTATTTAGTTTCTTTCTTACAAAGTGTTTTTTAAACGTCTGAGGAGATGACGAAACTCTCTCAGATGTTCTTGAAATGTCTTTGCTTTGGCTCCGGGCTCCCAGGGTGCACCGTAGAGTCATTCTGGGACAGAGTTCAGTTGAGAACTTTAACTTGCCGTTTCTAGGCTTCAGTATTCACTCCCATCCCTAAGAACCATCAGCACTGTTGTTTATTATTATTATTATTTTGTTTTGATGTTTCTGTTTGTTTTTTGGAATGTAAATAATGTACCTTAGTTTTGCAGCAACGGCATATTGATATACTTTTTTTTTTTCTTTTCTAAGTCTGGCTGTGAGTCGGAAACTATGGAAATTAATGTAACTCATCACAGAATAAGGTTAATCAGTGTCTCCATTAAAACAACTGAAAATCAATGATTTGCAGAGTGGCTTTTTTGTACTCGTTTTACAAGGCACAATTCAGACATAAATGTTCATTATCATTTGTTTTAACAGCTGAGGAACTTAAAATAAATTTGGGAGTTTTACAAGATCTTCAGTGTCAGATATAAGGTCATACTTTGCAGGTTTTTAGGAAGTGAAATGTCCTGTGATCTAAAAAAAAAGGCTTGTTTTCAGCCTTTATGTAATGATGTTGTGATCTTATTATTCTGGGTTTCCAAGCATCAAGTCTGGGTCTGGATCTAGGTCTTGGTCTAATTCTGCGCAAAAGATGATCATTTCCTCAACCACAGGTAATTTGCAAGAATCCGGTGGCACTAAATGCTTACTTCACAACCATAAAAATGAGCTAAGGGATTCAGATGAATGGTGCAATAAATTCATTAAAATTGACAGCTTGTGTTTAGGCTAGATCTTGATGGGATTTTTTTTTTTAAACAGTATTGGATGGAGTTTATCGATACACCAGAAATGATGTAAAATGTGTAGAAACAATTTTCACTCAGAAATTCCTAGTAAATTTCTGTTATTTACATACAAATGGCAAGCATTACATTGAATTAAACATGAAATTGTGAATTAAAAAGACTAACAATACTCCAATCATATTTATTCACAATTTACTACCAGATTTTTTAAGTAATTCTGCATTTATTTGATCCAAAGTACAGCAAAAACAGTAATTTTAAAAATTCTATTTAAAATAACCGTTTTCTATTAGAATATATTTTAAAATGTAATTTATTCCTGTGATTTCAAAGCTGAATTTTTAGCATCATTACTCCAGTTACATGATCCTTCAGAAATCATTCTAATATTCTGATTTGCTGCTCAAAAAACATTTATTATTATTATGTTGAAAACAGCTGAGTAGAATTTTTCAGGTTTCTTTGATGAATAGAAACTTCAGGAGAACAGCATTTATCTGATACAGAAATCTTTTGTAACATTATAACTGTCACTTGATCACTTTTGATCAATTTAGAGCACCCTTGCTAAATAGAAGTATTAATTTCTATGATTATTGTCAGTATTAATTTCTATAAAATTATATTATATAAACGCTTTTGAATGGTATAGTGTATAATGTCATAAAAGCTTTTGATTTCAGATAAATACTGATCTTTGGATCTTTCTGTTCATCAAAGAATACAGAAAAAATGTACTCAACTGTTTTAAATATTGATAATAATAATAATAATAGTGTTTATTGAACAGCATATCAGCATATTAGAATGATTTCTGAAGGATCACTGAACACTGGAGTAATGTTGCTGAAAATTTAGCTTTAAAATCTCAGGAATAAATTACATTTTAAAATAAATTATATATATATTATATATAAATATAAAAAACAGTTATTTTACATAGTGATTTTTACTATTTTTGCTATACATGGATCAAATAAATACAGGCTTGGTGAGCAGAAGAGACTTATTTTAAAACAATAATAATCTTCAAAAACTTGACTGGTAATGTATATTTAGAGAGAGAGACAAAAAAAATCAAATGGTTTTTAAGATTATAAAAACCAAAACATAATTTAGTTAAACGAGTCCATACTTTAAATTCATATTAGCTATATTCTCCCAATTATACTGTTCGCAGTCACACATATATTTTTGAAGCTGCTACTGTCTATCTCTGGTATATCACCTGATTTCTTACATAATTTCCAGCATCTTATCTATTATATAACAGCTCTTCAAACTCATAAAAGCTTTTCCAAGAAAAGCATCCAGCCCTGAACTTCCATGCGTTTGTCTACAGCTGGGTGCGTTCATGCACATCCTCCTCCTCCTGACCGATTTTTCCTTAAGGACCCACCAATGCAGTAATAAATATAAGCGCAGTCATGCGTGACAAAACTCTGACCACGTCCCATTTCCACGCGTGATCCGACTAGCCACGCCTCGTTTTCCACGCATGATTCAATAGTGATGGATTAGTCAGTGATCTGCGCGAATCGGTTCTGAAAAACAGTTCGTTTAAAGAACCTATTCAAAATTAATCATATATGTGAATAATTTCGTTTAAATATGTCTTTATATATGAATAAATCTATATAAACATATATGAATGTTTGTATATGTATACGCATTTTTACAGTACGAGTTACGTTTGTAACGTTTCGCCCGATTGGTCAAATCCTATGTTCACTCTGTTCGAAGACGAGACGAGTCCGTGCGATGCTCATTCGAGAATCACTCGGTTCAGTTCGACTCACGAATGATTCATTCTGTATGATTCCTGAATTAATTGCTCAGTCTGATGCAGACCACTTCAATTTTGTGAACCTGTTCATGTATTCAAAAGAACCGACTCAAAAGAGCGATTCGGGCATCGCTATGATTTAGCTTTGACCACGCCCCCATTGTTTCTCAGCCATCAGGGGGAGCTGTGCCAGAAAGATCGAGCGCTGCGATTGTAGCTGGTGTTTTTGACAGGGGAGACTCGTCTCGTCTCTTTTTCTCGATGTTTCTTCAAAGCACCGAGAACGACATGCGATTCAAACCGTCTCGAGACCGATTGTACAGCGCCCGCTGCTGCGGCTGCTGTCACGTGAGGACTGGAACCATCATTCTGGGTACCTGGTACATGGTACGAGACGTAAAACATTCATTTTAAATAATCTTGTAATTTTAAACACAAATGAAATACATCAATAGCCTTTCCTTCCATTGTTTAGAGCCGTGTCTGTGTGGATGTTTTTGCCTGACTCTGCCGTATTAGCTCGATGTTAGCGACTGCTAGGCTAACTCAATGTTTTGAATTAGAACTATTAACAGATAAGACACGTAAACGTGATTTGACGTGCTAAACGTTTGTTAAACACGTTTTAAGAACATTATCTGTTTACTGAAGTTGAGTAATATGATGTGGCGATTGTTTTTAAGTGTTTATTTATCATTTATTAGTAGACGGCTAATGAGCTAACTCAACGGCTAGCTGAGGCCGGAGGTTGAATTCGCTTAACTGTCATGGGGTTGAAGTTCAATTTGCGCGAAATATGTTTAGATTAAGTAAATTATCTGTAATTATATAGCTATTAGTATACATTAGAGGGTGACTTTATTTTAATGACTGGATATAATGGTAATTAGGCTGTCGACTAGATTTTAAACAAACAAAACTCAACTAATAAACGATCATTTACTGTGGCTTGGCAAGATTTATAAATATTTTTGGATAAAATGGCACTGGCAGTAATAAATTAATCTGTCTTTAACTATCAGTGTTAAATTTAATTGTAAATAATTGTATGCCGTAGACCTGGGTGTTTCCAGAAAACCAGACCAAATGTTTCCATTTAAGACTGACTGGCTTTAATTTCAGCCGATTATTTTTAATTATATATTCTTAGTAACGAATGTGAAGCAAATGTTTTAAAACCTTGACCTCTTTTTTCCTTCTGAATTGCAATAATAAAATCTCCAAGAAGTCACATGACACATGACACATGAGTGAATTATCAGACGTTCGGTTTTATTTGTTAGGCTGTTGAAATGTTATGTCCTACTATCTCACCTGTACGTTCTTTACTAATATAATCTCTTTCCAAAGGTGGTGAACCTGTTGATGGGTATTCTGTTGACTGTGGCAGTAACTCACCCTGAGAACGTCCCTACTGTTGACCTGCAGTATGAAGTTATTGAGCATTACTTTGCCTCAGACAGGATGTCAGGTACATTCATTAGATATTTTCTACAATTAAATGCTGTAAATCTATATTTAATATTAATAATACAATGCCATATAATTGTACTTTATTTTATATAATTTTATATATATATATACACACAACTTCTCTTTTACCCCACAGAGAATGCTTGTGTGGGCTTTGCCATCTCTCTCCTTATGCTCACCATTAGTGCCATGATGGTGTATGGAGCCATTACTGTAAGTTTCTATAATTTGGTACACCTGTGCTATTTGTTAATTATTTTATGTTAAAAAAAAAAAATAAATAAAATGTATTTTTGGCACCATATAATGCAGTACTGTGTTAAACATTATAAACATTCTTTGACATTTAAAGGCATTACAATGAAATTATTCAGTTTGATGGGGTCATGTTTTCTAGAATAGAATAATACATTTTACCTCTGTGTTCATCTGTACCTCACAGTCTTGCTTGAAGTCATCTTTACAAAACAGGTTGGATCTGTGAGCTTTTCTTGTATAGTAGCTTCTGCTGTCTATGCAGTGCATCATTTGCCATACCTGATCTTTTTACCTTGAGTGAAATTTAGCTTTAATTGTGTTTTAAACCCGGAGTATCCTCTGACTGCAAGCTTTAGGCCTCATAGGCGGTGAAATGCTGTTCCAGTAGAGTCACAGCCTTGCTAATAACTCCCTTTCCATGTTAAGTAATTTCTGAGCTTAGCTATTCAGTACAGCTTCTCGTATTAGCTTAAAAAGTGGATGATTCAGTATTCCCTGGAGTCTCATAGATTTGCATCAGCATAAAAATGGTGAGAAACAGTCTAAAAATGAAAGGGAGAAATCCAGCTCATGACATGACTCTTATTTTTCCCTCTCTCACAGAATCGTGATGGCTGGCTCATCCCGTTCTTTTGCTACCAGCTGTTTGACTTTGCGTTGAGCTGCCTGGTGGCCATCAGCTCCCTCACGTATTTGCCCAGAATCAAGGACTACCTGGACCAGCTGGTCAGTCTGCCCTCTCCTGTCACTGCTGAGCGCCTGTCTCTAGAGCCTCTGACACCAGAGGTTAATGCAAAAACGCTTAAATTAAAAATATCTGTCTCTTCTAGCCGGACTTCCCTTACAAAGACAACCTGCTCTCTCTGGACTCCAGCTGTCTCCTCCTGTTTGTGCTCATCTTCTTTGCCATTCTCATTGTCCTCAAGGTAGATATATGAACCTCAACTGATTTTTCAGATACGTTTTATATATAAGAGTCAGATTATTGTAGTCTGTTATTTGTTTTTTCAGGCCTACCTGATCAACTGTGTTTGGAACTGCTATAAGTACATAAACAACAGGAACACTCCAGAGATTGCCGTCTATCCTGCTTTTGAGACCCCACCTCAGGTATGTCCTTTTTTTATTCTAGGTTACTTTGAGCTGAAAAGATAATACGTGACCCTGAACCACAAAACCAGTCATAAGGGTCAATTTTTGGAAAATGAGATGCAGAAAAATAAAGTTTCCGTTGATGCATGGTTTGTTAGAATAGGACAATATTTTTCAGAGATATTTTTCACTTTTTGAAGATCTAGAATCTGAGGGTGCAAAAAAAAATTAAAATACTGAGAAAATCGCCTCTGATTTGTCCAAATGAAGTTCTTAACGATGCATATTACTAATCAAAAAGTTTTAATATATATATTTTTGGCATAAAAGAAAATTTGACAATTTGACCCATACAGTGTATTTTTGGCTATTGCTACAGATATACCCATTCTACTTAAGACTGGTTTTGTGGTCCAGGGTCACATATTAGATTACAATATTGTAATTAGAAAAAATATAATATTAGAATTGGGGAAAACATAGTAGCCATTAAACATATCACTATATCATTAACAGGCTTTATACTTTATACTTTCAGACTTGTATAAATTAAAAAATGTCTGAATAATATGTTGGTGGTTTTGTGTGCAGTTCATAAATATACATTATTCTGAAGAAAAAATGTTGGTCTTTGTGCAAAAATGTTATTTTAGTATTATTTATATACTGTTATAGAATAGAATTTATTATTTTAAATAAGCTTTTTTTTCAATACATTAATTTTAGTTTAAGTTTTAGTTATTTTATGTGCCTTTGTTATTTTTATTAGTTGTTTTTTTTTTTTGTATTTTTATGCATCTTTAATAAGTTTTAATGATTTTTAGTACTTAGTTGTTAAAGCAGCATTTCTAATTTTTAAATTCACATTTTTTATGTAATGTTTATATTTAATTTCAGCTGTATTTAAACCACCATAAATGTTTTAGTTAACAGTAACAACACTGATCTGTTCTGTACAGTGATTTCATTTTTTTGATGGTGCTTTATTTTGAAGAGGAGAGTGTCTTAACCTCTCTCAGTAGTCAAATGCAGCCCCTTAAAATACACCATTCACTCTGTTTCATTAGAGGGCACTCTTTGCCTCCAAGAGGTTTTGAGCAGTTTTCCTCAACAGAGCTGTATCGTTTTGGTTTGCTTCAACAGCAAAGTGTGTCATGTAGTTTTCTCCAGATAAATGAGTACAGATGGGTTTCATCTTAATGGCGTCTTCTCTTTATCATAGTACATCCTTCCCACCTATGAAATGGCCATGACAATGCCAGCAAAGGAGCCTCCTCCTCCTTACATGCCAGCTTGAATTCCCCTGACTGGTTTCTTCAGTAAAAGCCAGTGCAGACACCCATCTTTGCCTTTCGATCCTGCCTTCCATTCCAACACATGGAGGGCGTTTAGACTCCCAGCGTCCACTCATCACATCAGCAGCTTACATATTTGCATAGACTTATCCATGACTATTTCTTTCGCATGACTCTCGTAACAGCTCATCACTGCAGATCTATTTTTGTAAAACTATAGGAAAACGGTTGAAGCGGCACGGTGTCGGGGAAGAGATTGGTTGTGGAAAGACTTATTTTAATTACTTAATGTTGTATCTGAGATATGAAATGCCATTCTCTTTTGTGGACATCATGACTCGGGCTCTGCAATAAATTGTGCTTATGACAGAATTATATAGTTCATAGTCAATCACTAATGAAACGATTCTGAGATGGGGCAGGTAATCTGCTGTTTGACATTTTTACCAATGAAAGCTTTCACTTTACTTGCACCCTTGAGATCTTTATTTTTCCATGCTTTTTAATGCTGTGTTTTTTCCTGATAGTAGAAGTATTGTGAAAATCAACATTGCCCTACAACTTGATAGGGCATTTGCATCTAGAATCACCTTGGCTAAAAAATCTGTTTTGCTAGATTAAAAATCTGTTTAGACAATCCAGTGTGATGGTTAAAATCTATATTTTTTCCATTGTGTACTTTATAGTGGACATAAGACTTTCATCCTTTCAAAAGTGAGAGCTCAAGCACTTTTTATCTTGTTTATATAATTAGTGTGTGTGTGTGTGTGTGTGTGTTTTCCATCCATTGAACCATTGTGCGCCATCATGTTAGCAGCCGTCACAGTGATCTGTTGTCATGGTAACTACTGGGTAATGCTGGTTAACACACAAGAGGAAACCTTATATGAACGACAATGATATAGAGTTAAAAAAGGAAACCGCTAGTGCTGTATAAATCAATGGATGCATGTTATTTTATTTTGTGGTCTGTTTCTTTTCTTGTACATGTTCTGTAATCTAATTACTTCAATAAACATTTCAAAAGAATGCATCTGCCATCAGACTTTTTTTTTAATCCAACGTACATTGGGTTCAATAGTACTACTTAATATGCCGCCTCCTAGAAATTTGAGGTGGGACTACCCCTTCTGTATTTGGATTGGACAAAAATCTGACACGTTTCATGTCAACCCTTCAAATGTGCAGTCTAGGATGCTGTAGGAATCATACTGGTGTCAGTTAGCTGAGAAGACCGCACGCCAACTTGAAGCAGACTTGAGAAGAGCGGAGAAACAATGAAGTCCTTCATTGGGAGTTTGGTATATTGCCTCTCTCTTCTGCTGGTCGATCTCTGTGAATCCTATGACTTTAATAATCCATCCCACATTTTAGCTCAAAGTTACGCACAAAGAAGAAATCAGGCACTTCCACATCGGACACTGAACCCAGCAGGTAAGTTTCTGATCATTAACCACTTTTTAAGTTCTAATGTTTGCAATGTATCTTGAACTGCATCACTGCAATGGAACAGTTATGGTTTCATTATTTCCCTTGATGCATTACAAAAATTATTTGTTGAACTTGTGCATGCTGTAACAAGAATATGAATGTAATGAAATTTCTTGTGAAATGCACAATGTTAGAAATTTGTCTAGTGCATTTATTATAGCAAATGTGAAATAAAATACATCCACACTGAAGCACTGAAGGGATAGTTCAACCAAAACTTGATCAACCTGTATGATTTTCATTTGTGGAACACAAGATATATTTTGAAAGATCTCTTGTCCAAACAATGAAAGTCAATGTGGTCAAAAGTTGATGGACCCCAATGCTCTTATTTTGTGTTCCACAGAAGATAACAAATACATACGGGTTTGGAATTAATAAAAGATGACAGTATTTATTTTAGTGAAATTGAACTATCCATTCAAGTGCATGAATGCTACAAAAAGGCATTTGTGTAATATCTAAGTGGCATGTATTGTAAAATGTTTCAATAAATTGAAATAAGGGCATGCATTGCAAACAATGCCAATTGTATTTGTTTGTCTGACTTTCTGTTTGGTTAATTTCCTGTTCCACTTCAAACTTCTGATGGTCCATAGTATACAGGAGTAAATACAGGTTAGATGAACCTGATCACCCTAACAAACAGAGGAGGAAGATTTTGCCCCATCTTATCTCAGTAGCTTATCCAGGACCCACAGCTTCTTCTCAACCCAAAGTTAATGACTGGCTCAAAGACACACCAACCACAAAGGTGCATAATACAAATAATGACCAATCTCCACCTGAGGCACGCATGCAGCTGAGAGGTGAATGGGCACCAATAGTTTGCCGTAAAGTTCAAGATCCAAAACAAGCAGTTGTAGCTACAGGAGAATCAGGGGAAAGTACAGACGTGTCAACTGAGGTGTCAAATCGACCACTTGTTGTTCCACAACAACCGTATGTAGGTTCAGGACAATCAGTGGTTCTTCCAGAGCAATCAGCAAATAACCAGCCAACCATTCCAAAGGCTGCTCCCGAGACCTTGGCAGCCTCTTTGAATCTCTCCCAACCTCAGAAACCTATACCACAATCCTTGTCAACATTGGAGCAAGAACCAAATTCACAAGGCACCTTACCCCAATCCCTTCCAGCCTCTACCATGACACCAGAGGCATATCCTCAAAGTTTCTTCTCTGAATCCCTGCCAACATCCACACTTACACCAGAGACATACTCCCAGAGCACTTTATCCCCACCCTTGCCAAAGTTCACCTATACTAGAGAGCTATTTCCTCAAAAAATCCCATCCCAATCTGAGTTAGAGCCATATGACCACAGTGCCTTCATGGAATCCCTGCCAATATCCACACTGATACCAGAAACATATCCCCAAAGCACTTCACCTCTGCCTGTCCCAGTGTCCACTCATAGATCAAGTCCATATTCCCAAAAGATCTCCCAATCCATGTTAACATCAACACTGATGCCAGAGACAAATCCCCAAAGTGCTTTGCCTCAGCCTGTCCCAATGTACACTCATAGATCAGGGCCATTTTCTCAAAAGATCTCATCCCAATCCCTGTCGACATCTAGTTTGACACAAGAGGCACATCTTCAGATCGCCCCAACAATGTCTACTCTGCCACAAGAATCATTACCAGAGGCACCAGGCAGGATTATTACCCACAGCAGGATAGACATCACAGGGAGGACAGGTATAATTCCATGTACACTGTACTACTTCGTTTAACCCTCCATCTTCATGCTGGGGTATCTAATCCTGCTCCTGGAGGGAAAATATCCTGCAAAGTCTAGCCGAGGTTTTCCTAAATCTTGCACTGGAGGGCCACCGCAGAGTTTAGTTGATCGATTCACCTGCCTGTGAATGATCCTAAAGACATTTGTTGGCATGCTCAGGTGAGTTTGATTAGGGTTAAAGCTAAACGCTGCAGGACAGTGGATCTCATGTACCAGATTTGAGGATCCCTGGTCTAGCCCCAACACACCTGCCTAGAAGTCTTTAGTACAGGGATAGGCAACGTCGGTCCTGGAGTGCCGATGTCCTGCAGAGTTTAGCTCCAACCCTGAAAGAAATCCTTACCTGCCTGAAGCCCTACTTATTCTGAAGACCTTGATTCGCTCGTTCAGGTGTGTTTGATTAGGATTGGAGCTAAACTCAGGACAGTGGCACTCCAGGACTGTCGTTGCCCATCCCTGCTTTAGTAATCCTGAAGACCAGGGCTGGATAACTTCAGTTCAGGAGGGCCACTGTCCTGCAGAGTTTAGCTCCAACCCTAATCAAACACACCTGAACAACTTAATGTCTTCAAGATCACTAAAAAGCTACAGGCAGGTGTGTTAGATTAGGGTTGCAGCTAAGCTCTGCAGGACAATGGCCCTCCAGGACCATCACTGCCTATCCCTGCTTTCGTAATCCTGAAAACGAGGGCTGGACAACTTCGGTTCTGAAGCACTACTGTCCTGCAGAGTTTAGCTCCAACCCTAATCAAACACCCCTGCCTGCATCTTTCTAGTGATTTTAAAGACATTAATTAGCTTGTTCAGGTGTGTTTGATTAGGATTGGAGCTAAACTCTGCAGTACAGTGGCACTCCAGGACCACCTTTGCCTATCCCTGCTTTAGTAATCCTGAGACCAGTGCTGGGCAACTTTGGTCTTGGAGGGCCACTGTCCTGCAGAGTTTAGCTCCAACCCTAATCTAACACACCTGCCTGTAACTTTCTAGTGATAGCTCAGGTGTGTTTGATTAGGGTTGGAGCTAAACTTTGCAGGACAGTGGCCCTCCAGGACAGAAGTTGCTCAACCCTGCTGAAGACCTTGATTACCTGGTTCAGGTATGTTTAATTAGGATTGGAGCCAAACTCTACAGGGGTACGTTTCCCAAAAGCAACTATGGTTGCAAGTTCAGTCATTACCAATAGAGTTCAATGGAACTAACTATGTGCTTTTGGGAAACACACCCTAGGACAGTGGCACTCCAGGAGCAGGAATGGATACACTTCATTTAAAAGCAGCAGAGATCTTAGGGTTTGTTTGTTTCAGAGTTCGACAAAGCAAAATGACATTAAAGGTTATCCTTAGGCTTGGCTTATTCCTGTTATAGGGTAGCTTGCATGTCAGAAAAGGTGACCTTTTTATATTCCAGAAGCATTCTAGTATTCCAGTGTGTCGAAGTATGTCATTTTACTGGGATCCAATGGGATTTGTTTTAGAAGTAATTTTTAAAAGTGGCCACACTCATTTCTTAGTTAACTGAGTAATGGTGCTTTTCCACTGCATGGTACGACTCGGTTATGACCATGCAGTGCAAGTGCCGTAACCGACTAAGCCTTTTGTTTGCATGCAAAGAATATGCTTTACTCACATTTACCATTCCATTGTGTCAATCCATATACCATCAACTCTAAACCTTGTTATTAATCCTTTAATGAACTAATACTCCAGTCTTCATTATATCTCATTGACATTGCATAAGAAAACTTCTGAAGTGCTTAACAATCTCTGCTCAACTCTCAGCAACAGATTCGCAATGTAGAAGCCGCCCACTGGACCTGGTGTTCATCATTGACAGCTCACGTAGCGTGCGTCCAGGTGAGTTTGAGAAGGTGAAGATCTTCCTGGCTGACATGGTGGACACTCTTGACGTTGGCCCCGATGCCACACGTGTCGCAGTGGTGAACTACGCCAGCACGGTCAAAATTGAGTTCCTGCTGAAAAACCATCTCACGAAGGACTCTATAAAGCAAGCCATCAGCCGCATCGAACCCTTGGCGGCGGGAACCATGACTGGTATGGCCATCAAGAAAGCCATGGATGAAGCCTTCACTGAAAAGTCAGGAGCGCGGCCTAAATCGAAGAACATCTCGAAGGTTGCCATCATTGTCACCGACGGACGTCCTCAAGACCAAGTCGAAGATGTCTCAGCTGCAGCACGGGCTTCTGGGATTGAGATTTACGCAGTCGGAGTGGACAGGGCTGACATGCGGTCACTGAAGCTCATGGCCAGCAATCCGCTTGAGGACCATGTGTTCTACGTGGAGACCTACGGTGTCATTGAGAAGCTCACCTCAAAGTTCCGGGAGACATTGTGCGGTAGGGTTAATGCAAAAAAGGGGAGATGGGGCTCTTTGTCTTTCCTTTTTAGAAGATACATCTCAGTCCTTGGATGTGGGTGATGATTCATTCTCTGGAAAACAGCTGGGTCTGAATACCAAATTTAGGAATGTAGTTTACATGAGACATTAAATACAATTCAACATTCATCATGATCATTTGGAATTCCAGCTTTCTTGTTTTCCAGAAGTTTGAATCATTGGTTCGCAACACATTCTGAATGAAATCTTTCAGTATGTGAGAGCTGAAAAACAAAGTCCACCGATCATTCAAAGAAGCATTCTTCTAAGTTTGGCTCTTTTGAATGCTTTGAATAAGCTAATGTTTGTGCTTTGCATCCTATTTTTGTGGAATGAAAGTCTTGGAATGGAATGCTTTTGGTGTTTAATATTGTCAATGTCTTTTCACAGTTGTTTTATAAGTGTGTACTTCAAGTATGTTTTTCATAGAAACCTCTTTGAATATTTGACTGTTTGTGGATAATTAAAATTGTTTGTCTTTTTCAGGGCAAGAGTCGGTCTTTTGGACATTAAAATTGCTCAAGTGCTGCGCTAGAAAAGTGCTTGCTAGTTATGCCTTCAAAGCGTACAAACGAATTGCTTAGTGCAGCTGTCAGCTAGTACCATAACATGCTGATTTTAATGCTAAATGCTATGCAAACTAAGGGCATTATAATTTGAGTAATTTTATCTCACAAGACCCTAAAAAGTGTGTCTTTAAAGAACTTTACGGACATTTAGTAAAAGCCTTTTTTTTTCTCTAAAAACTAAAGCAATTTAAAAGAGATCCAGATAGTTGCTTGCCCATAAACTTACTCTTGCTAGAGTGACCTCATCACTCCAGTCGAGTAACAAAAGCTTGTTCCAGGTATGGACGCCTGTGCAATGGGACATGACTGTGAGCACATATGTGTCAGCAGTGGCTCCTCCTTTTACTGCAAGTGCCGGAAGGGCTATATTTTGAACGAAGACCAGAAAACATGTTCCCTAAAACGTAAGAGCCAGCAGATTATGCTAACCGCTTTACTTTAGATTTTGAAGACATACTTAGTACAAACATATTTGATTTCCTCTAACAGTAACTAATTTAAGCTTAACAGTAGAGAATGCTGACATTGCAAGAATGCTTCCAATCCTATTTAACTAACTTGTTTAGCTAGCAATTGCTTGCCAGCTTTTTTACGAGTTCTGACTGTATTACTTGATATCATATGATATCATTCATTTTATTGTGTGTGCTAAGTTACATGAACATGTAAACTCTGTTCTAAAACCTAGTGAGCTGCTATGCTTAATGCAAACACTTTTGATGGATTTACAACACTTTGTCTATTTTTATTAGTTTAATGTATCAGTGCACTGCTGCCTTAGATTTAGGCCAGAATTCTATTTTAGAAGGCACCATAATCTTGTAGCTGATATTTTGGAACAGCCTTTGCACTTGATAGAAGAAGTTAATTTACTCACCCCCATGTCATCCAAGATGTATGTTCTTCAGTCAAAAAACTGTTTTTTGAGGGAAAACATTTCAGGGTTTTTCTCCATATAGTGCACTTCAATCACACATGCCTGACATAGGTCGAAAGTACCAACGGAAGTGCAAGATGAGCATTTGTGGTTAAAAAGTATATACATTTTTGTTTTTTTAAGCAAATGACCAATCGTTTTGCTAGACAAGACCCTTATTCCTCGGCTGGGATCGTGTAGAGTCCTTTGAAGCTGCACTGAACTGCAATTTGGACCTTCAACCCGTTGGCCACCATTGAAGTCCACTATATGGAGAAAATTCCTGGAATGTTTTCTTCAAAAAATGTAATTTCTTTGCGACTGAAGAAAGACAGACATGAACATTTTGGATGACATGGGGGTAAGTAAATGATCAGAAAATTTTCATTCTGGAAGTCCACTACTACTTGAAGGTACCTTGTTTTGAGCCAGCTCACTAAGTTTTGGAACAGATCTGTAATTTAGCTAAATGTGTGCAATGTAATTATTTTTTGTCCTACAATCCAGCTCACTAGCAGCTGAATTCTGGAATTGTAGTCACTGATTCAACCCAATCACTGTTGAATTACTGTGGACTTTCTTGTTCTGTACTGTTTCCTTGTCAAAACAGTATAGCAATAACATCAGTGTCAGTGTTGCTGTTCGTCTGAGACAGATGACAAATCATAGCTACATTTTTAGAGACAGATTGTATTTCATATGAGGCAATTAGAGGTATATTGAAAATTAGTTTAGAATAAGATTTTTGACTTTTTCAGTAAAACAGTTGTAGGAATTGTTAAAACGAGATGTTTACTTGAAAAGCAACACTGCATTAAATACTAAGACTTGTTTTCAATGTGTATTTTGTCTTACTGCACTGGCTTCATCTTACTATTTTTAACTTGTTTTATTTAAAATGTATGGGGAAAAATCTGCCAGTGCAGTAAAGCAAGATATATTTGTATTACAGATACAGCATTTGAAAATAAGTCTTAATATCTTAGGTAGTCTTGCTTCCTAAGTAAATGTAACATGTAAAAAGAAAACTTGGGGAAAAACTTGTTAAGAATAAGATTATTTGCGATGCAAAGCTTTTATTTTCCAATTATTTCCAATACTCTCATTCATGAGTCAATGTTAGTATTGAATTTGTTTATGACCTAGAATCAAATGACAAGCTTGTCTATGATGACATTGTCCACTGTTTTACACAACACTTAATGAGTCCCAAAAGCCTTCAATGGAAAATCCCAGATGTTTCACTTGTTTGTTTTTAAGGAAATTACCTTGTACAATATTGCCAGTGTTACTGTAGATGTCTTATGGCTTGTTCTAGACATGGATGCCTGTGAAATGGGACACAGCTGTCAACACATTTGTGTGAGCAGTGGCAACTCGTATCACTGCAAATGCCGCTCGGGGTTTGTCTTGAATGACGACATGCGAACGTGCTCCATTAGAGGCGCTGGCGCTTACGGACATGGTGACAGTGTACACAAGGGTGACGGAAAGAAAAATAATAAAGACAACCAAAATGGTGAAGGTAGTGCGAGTAAGTTTTGATCAGAAATCCCATCATGCCATTTCGTGATCTAGAAATCATCAAATTATATCCCATCAAGAATTAGACCTAGCTTGCTATTAATATTATTTTAAAGAAATTTTAAATTTGCAACAGTGGATATTCTGAAATCCTTCACATTTAGTTGACAATGTGGATCATTTCAGGTGTGAATGCCTGTGCGTTGGGCCACGACTGCCAACACACATGCGTCTCCAGCGGTTCGTCATATTACTGCACGTGTCCTCCTGGCTTTGTTTTGATGCAGAACAAGAAATCATGTTTCAAAGCCAGTGATGCTGATGGTGATGGTAGTGCCAGTGAGTTTTCTGCTTTAGGCCTTCATAAATGGTATTGCTACCATACCATTTTATGGTAGGTTTCTGTAGCTAGCTTAGTATTCTGTAAATATGTTTTGTTTTGTTTTGTGGAGAATTTTACATAACGGTGAATAATTAGAGCTATGATATGATTTAGTTATTAGTATTTAGTATTGTATGTCACGTCCTGCTAAAATTTGTTAGCTTCAGGGCTTTAGAGTTTTGACTTATTGCAGGTCTGGACTACTGTGCGCTGGGTCATGAATGTGAACACATTTGCGTCAACGATGATGCTTCCTATCACTGTGAATGCCACCAGGGTTTTGTGTTGCAAGAAGACAAGAAATCATGTTCCAAAAAAAGTAAGCACTTAGAGAGGAACTATTCAAACATATATTTTCTGTAACAATCCACTTTATGCGCAGTGGCCACCAATAATACCTACAAAAATGGTTAAAATAAATAGTCCATTTGACATATTTTAGAAATATTGAATCTAATGGCCATCAAATTAGGGGGGAAAAAAATCAAACAAGCACCACTAAAACACATGATGATACAGTTTTCTTATATATGTGACCCTGGACCACAAAACTAGTCATAAGGGTCAATTTTTTTAAAACTTTACACACCATCTGAAAGCTAACTAAATAAGCTTTCCATCCATGTATGGTTTGTTTGGATAGGACTATATGAAAATCTCAAATATCAGAGTGCAAAAAAAATTTGCATACTGAGAAAATCGCCTATAAAATTGTCCAAATGAAGTAATAAGCAATGCATATTACTAATAAAAAATTATGTTTTAAAATATTTACAGTAGGAAATTTACAAAAATATCTTCATGGAACATGATCTTTACTTAATATCCTAATGATTTTTGGCAAAAAAATTTTTTTTTATAATTTTGACCCATACAATGTATTGTTGGCTATTGCTACAAATATGCCTGTGCTATTTATGACTGGTTTTGTGCTCCAGGGTCACATATACGATGTTCAAATATATTTTAAGTGTATTTTAGTGTTTCTAATGTTTGAAAGAAGTCTTTAATGCTCACCACACCTGCAATTATTAAATTAAAAATACATAAAAAAATATTATTACAATTTAAAAGTACTGCTTTAATCTATTCCTGTGATGGCAATGCTGAATTTGTTTCAGAAATCATTAATTATTGTAAATTGGAGTCACTAGGGAAAGCTTCATCTGTCAGTGTCTTGTAATTTCTGACATGTTGAGTCAGCTGAACACTGATTCAACATCGATGTAAACTCATAATATGTAACACTCTCACAATGTTGTGAGAAATTCAGAAAAGTACAACATTGCATAAACTCTGTTGAAAAGTGTTACATATTTGCTAAGAAACTTTCACTTTGGGGTTGGGGGGTAGATAATTTGATCTGTATTTATCCCTAATCCAAATGACCCTTTGCGAGGTATTTCTGTGATGTTTGTTGTTTGTGATGTGAAGAGGTGAAAGTGGAGATCGTTCAGGACCCTTGCATGTGTGAGGCCCGCCTGGCTTTCCAGAGGCAGACACAAACCTCCCTACAGGACCTCAGCACCAGACATATCCTTTCTAAGTCCTGAAATGAACTTTTTCCTGATTTAGTTTGAAATAAAATCCAACATTAATAATATTCTTCAATTAAGCTTAAAATTCACTGTAGCCTTTAGTGGAATGCAATGCAGGTCATCATTCCTAAAAGAATAATTCACGCAAAATCCTTTAAAAAGCTTTATGAATTTTATATTTGCTTCTGGAAACCGTGTAAATCAAACCCCTTTGACCTTAACAGTTGTTATACTTGCTGCTGTCATAAGAAAGGTTGAGCAAATGGAAAACATGCTGGGACGCATGTAACAGAGCAGTTCTTGGTAAGTATTGATTCTCTTACATGATTTCTAATGATTAAACATTTAAAAATGTACATCTCTTCTGTTCATCAGGGTCAACATGTTCTGTGAACTTTCAGTGATTGCTGGAGTGGATATGGAGCACTAGACAACAAGACTGCTTCTGTTTCATCAATGAAGCCACATTGATCATATGTGAACCTCTTTATGGCCTTAAAAATGGATCACAGCGGCTGATTTTCAGATGATGTTTCTTGTTCCACATGTTCACAAATGTTCACAGACCCCCAAAAAAATGAATATTAACCATTTCCAAATATGAATTCATATTAATAGGAGTTTAAATCATGCATGAAGCTGGAATGTATGTATAATGATGTTCTTTTGCTTCCCAGAAATGGTCAAAATAAATATTTTTATTTACATAGACTAAATTATGCAACATATTGTAACCAATTTTACTATGGGTCATTATCAAAGGTGTATTTTTAATGCTTAGGTTTACGTCAAAGAAAGAATGTTCATATTATTATTGTTTAACCTTATGTAGACTCCCATGTATACTGTTAAAACTAAAATAAAGACATATTGTAGTCTACAATATTTATAATCAAGCAGTAATATTCATTATATTAAAACCTGAAATACTTTTAATCAACAGTCTCAAAGTCTCTTTTTCCAGTTCATATTTGTTTTGATTTCATAACACACAGCGTACTGAAACAGTACAGACATCCCTATAGAAATCATCTTCACATAGTTCAGCTAGACAAGACTATAGGTTTAACAGTAAGATGTGAAGAACTTGTCTGTCTGCAACCACTGTGAGATGCGCTTGAATCAATATCTCAACCATAACAGACCAACTGTAGACTTTCAGTCTAGCCGTTGACTAAATATAATCATATAATCATTCGCCAGGCGAACTGTACAAAAACATGTTCTTGAGATTCCCCTGATCAGGATATTCATCTATTTAATCCCACATATATGTTATACAAACATTTGAACATCCTACAGATACAGACAGATATCATCCCAAATCCCATCTAAATCGATTCACAGCCTAGCTAAATTGGAGCATTTTCAATAACACATCAGCTGATATTTCTCCATCACCTGTTAAAGCAAACAAAAAAGGGGGAGACGAAATAAAAGAGATGAGAGATCAGGACTGTTCAAGGCTCTCCTCACATTAGACTTCAATGTAACGTGTTAATTCTAACAGCAAACACCAATATTTGGGTCATAGGGGGGAATATGAGAGAGAATATGAGGTCTTGAAGTTCACTGAGATCTGGGTGAAGGTGCACAAGGCGCCATTGGTGCATTTCAAAATGCTCACCTCTTAAAAACCTTGTTTCTATGACTGAAATGTGAGACATCCACACCTCTTTTGAAGTACAATTTGGACAATATTTCTGCTGTCTGAACCTTGACTGGCGCACTTCAGTGGTCATAAATTATCCGTGTTCCCTTCAAAGCATTCCCTGTGTAGCCTACGCATATTCCTCCGAAACCATCTATTCTGTTAAAGACTGGGCAAAAAACAGGTCTGGTAAATATTTTCACATCCTCACCTCACAGGTAAGCATGGAGCTGAGAAATTCCCAAGCAAATCACAAGAGTTAAAAAGGTTACGTATGTCCATCATAAAAATGTTATGCTGAACGTGCATATTGACATACCCAGAGGTGAACTTCTGTGCACAGTTGGTTTTTGTGATTGTGAGGACATGGGGGAAAACATTAGACATGACAGGAACATTTGCACATATATTACATTAGTTGTAATATCATAGTATATCAGCCTACCATGGTATTAGCATCTGATACCTCAGTTCTGTCAGGCTATTGTTTTGTAAAGGTCAATCTAAACCTAGCATGAGCAAGATAGAAATAGACATAACTGTTTATTTTACATGTATACAGTGAGAATGTATTTTATTTATTAACATATTGCTAAACTATATGAAAAAAAATGCTAGGTCAGTAGCCTAACCAAAATGTTTTGGGGGATTTTGTATGTTTAACCTTGACATATAAGCATACCATCTAACTTGTTTAATGTGGTGCTTTGAACGTTTACTCAAATTAACTTTTTTGTCGTTAAATGGTAGTTTTTGAGCGTTATTATTACACTCCAGCTCAGAAGGGGACGCTCGCATACCGCCAGTACATACAAACGTCAGCAATCGATCTCATTCTCATGAATATTAATTAGGTTCAGTGACTTGACGTTCCAGGGAAAAGTTGAATAACGTCAGCACGCTCTAATTAATATTCATGACCTGATTTCTGTCAGTAGCGCGTCTCATTCTCATGGAAGACAACACGCTTAAGCTCCTGCAAAAAGCACATGACGAGTTTAACAGTAAGAATTATCAACGAGCGGAGGAATTGTACACACAATTCATCGAGTCCTGCACCAAATCCAGGTATTAACGGCTATTTAAACAAAATGAATCAAGAGAGCATTAGTAAACATTAGCTCACTGCATGGAAACTTTCAAGTACAGTCAGGAAAATTTATAATAGCTTGCCATTTAATTAGATGATGAATTAAGATCACAATAACAATGCGATTTTATGTTTATCTAGAGATTGTAATGCTCATGATTTGGCTGTCGCCTATAATAATCGAGGGCAGGTGAAGTATCTGAGGGTGGATTTCTATGAAGCCATGGATGACTATACCTGTGCCATACAGATCAACAGCCAGTTTGAAGTACCACTTTATAACCGAGGATTGATACGTTACAGATTAGGTAGGTACAACTTTACTCATTAAACATGGGCTTGAGTTGCTGTAGATGTAGCGTTAGTTTTTAACTCTCCCTCATGCATCCCACCTCAACTGTGGAAAAACTTTCATAACTCTGCTTAGGACAACATGAGATCGTTTAAGACACTGGTCAGGCTGGGAGACTAGTTAGCCTAGCTAAAACCAGCTCAGACCAACCAATCATGTAAAATCTTTATTTTTGTCTTTCTCCAGAACATGCTTTCTGCCGCTCTATTGTGTTCCACAAAAGGGTGCTGTTTGATATCATGATGTTTTTTTCTCCTAAGGCTTTTTCAAGGAAGCTGAAATTGACTTTCGGAGAGTCCTGGAACTGAATCCTGATTTTAAAGATGCTAAAGAAAGTTTGAAGCAGACACTCCTGGACAGTGAAGAAAAACTGAAGAGAGGCTACTGAGGAGTCATTGAATTTTGCATTTTTCATGTAAAATTGAACTGTTGATTCAACAATAAGTGTTATTGTTATGGACAATTTAAAAGCATATGATTTTAGATAACATTCAACATGTAACATTTCTATATGTAGACTGATGCTGATTTTTTTTTGAATAATTTAAAAACAAAATCTGCTAATAGTCCTTCAAAGTTTGTCAGGATCTGAATAAAATGCATGACAGTGTGCCTTTCAGAATTTCTCAATCACAGTGGTGCAATAATTATGTATATATTTTTTGAATAAAGACATTCTTTAAAATGTGTGTTTTGCCTTCATTTAAGCTGTGTAAATATACTGAAATAAATTTTGTTGAATTTAAAAAGACCTGTACAGAATATGCCTGGGGCATGTTTAATTTGCAAATTAAATAAGAAATTATATTGTAGATTTTGCACTAATTTTATGTTGATTTAAACAAATTACAGTATGGGTTATATTCTCAAATTATATTAAATACCACTAAAGAAAACCTAATCACTGCTATTATTCACACCCTGCGTTAACTATAAATCTTCAATAAATAAATAATATCAGTAATCATCATTGCTTATACTGTTTCTAGAAATACTATGTTTTTATTGAAATGATCATTGCCAGCGCTCAGCCTACATTGTAAAAACATTCCTCTAAATCTAAATAATGCAGCATTATAGTTAACTCATGACACCTGCTCTTTAGTTGATGACTAGCATCACCTGTGCACAGGAGGTGGTTTCTTTATACATTTCCTTTCAGAAAACTTAATGCATATTATTTAGAGCTTGTGAGCTTGAAGGCTGTAAGTTGTGGTGGTTTCTGTAAATCTTGACCGCCTGAACACATAGAGGCCTGTTTTTGAGCAAGGATGAAATGGCTCCTCGGGATTTGGTAAGTTAGCATCTATGTTTAGAGTCTTTTTAGGTTTTTATTAAAGCATTGTAATGTTCTTCGTTAACATCTGTTTGATTCTCTTTCAGTACTTTATGGCTGTTGATGGTTGCGGTTTTGGCACAGAGGAATTTCAATGTTGTATCTTCACAGAAGAATTTCAATGTTTTATTGCCACAAAAAAATTTAAATGTGGTACCAGCAAAGAATGTCAACCAACGTATGTTTTGTGTATGCATGTGTGCTCGCATGTGTGCTCATTTAGCTGTTCAAATTTTTCCCGGTTCACTCAAATTCCTTTGTCTTTCAGGAACAGGCCTGGAAACTGAATGTCTGGGAAGTCATATGAGGCTTACTGTAGATAAATCTCTAGCTTTTGGAAGTCAGGTTGAATTTGATGCTGTCAGTAAGTTGATGCAATAAATTATATTCCTAAACAAGATGATTGTAAATTGCATGCATGTCTTAACCTTGTGCTTCTTCCTTTACAGATGGCTCCCAAATTCAGCCTTTAACTCCAAGCCTGGCTGCTAAATGTGGCTTTAGTATAGAGTCTGATCCTTGGGGTAACTATAAAGTCTTTGCATCTCTCCTCAACTGTTTTGCAGGGAATGAGGTAATTGGTTCTCTTTGGCCTTGAAACAATAAAAACAGCAGCCTGCTGTATTTCACTTCAATAGCTCTTTTAACATTTAGGATGATGCCATGTTTGACATTGAAATGCGTGTCCGAGTACGTGGTGTCAACAAAGCAGAGCAAGATGTCTTTCAGGTGGAGAAGACCTGTAATTACGACCAGTGGGCGCCCCGTGAAATTCTTTGCGATCGGAATTATATGGAGGTAAACTCTTGGCTCGCTTATGCCAGAAAACATCAAGCAGTAGTGCTATTGAGATACCCAGCAACGGTTCCTTTTAGGTTTCCGTTAACCGATTGCCGGGGGAAATTACAGCCTTGCGTAGACGGCCTAAGATGACAGAAGCACAAAAGTTTGATGACCAGTGGACTGATACGGTTACTGAGGTATGAAGGTTCAATTCTTGTTTTGAGTCCCCTTGGCACATGCTGCTTGATCAAACATCCACTCCCCAACTTCCAGGCTATTACCTCCAAATACAACATCTGGAGGATGGTGTTTTTCACACCTAAACAAAAAGCCATGGTGCTGGAGGATGCCCTAAAAACAGGATATGGGGTAACAACAACCAAGTCTCGACTGGTGCTACGAAGTGGTTATGACATGCCAGAGACCTATGTGGAAAACGTAAGTGTGGCAACTGTGGGGCTTCAGTTTAGTTGTTTTCTTGAGCTAACGTTATACCTGCTGTAACAGGTAAATGGAGTGCCAATGAAGATCATTAGGGTGACCACCTACTTCAAGAAACAGTGGTCTGTAACCATGTTGGATACTGTTGCTGCATGTCCAACTGGTATGTGTGACTACGCCAGTGTCTTTTGACCCAATGTTTGTAAGGTTCTTTATTTCCTGTCCTGGGAAAGGTGCCTTGTTTTCTGCAGTGTTTAGTTCTAATTTAATGCATCTGAATCACTTGAACAACAAGGTGTGTTGGAATTAAACACTGCAGGTAAGTGGATGTCCAAGACTAGGATTGAGAAACCTTGGTCTTTTGATTCTTTCAGGTGGGCTTTCTTTTACGGATGAAATGATCACCTGGTTCTTCCCTCGATTTAATCCACTCATGGGTTCTCCCGAGAGCACTATCCTTGGGATGTTCATGGGAATAGATGGAAAGAGGATCGATTCCGCACAAATGACCGCTAGAGGCTACATCTTGACCATAGTAGACAATCAGATTGTAATGAAAATACCAATCGGTGGACCCGATGGCTACTACAAGGTTTGCTTGCATGCTTTCATTTGATAGCTTTAGCTTAAGATTAAAGCTAATGTTTATATCTTGTTGTAGAGCCATGTTGTAAGTAACCAGTACCACATCAGATACACCATTGAGGCAATGCTGGAGTTAATGTGGAGTGAGGGTGGCATGGATGCTACTAGATACAAAGTCCTCTTCCCCATCAAGACTCCTCTTATGCCTAGACCACCCCAACTTGTTGACTGTAAGTGTTTTCCTGCCAAACAAGCCCTTCCCCATTTTCCGTTTGGCAAATATTTTAGTTCTCAAACAGATTGCCATTCAGTTTGGTGTTGCTAGTGTAGCAGATGTGTGCTTGTATTATTTATTTATTTATTTATTTATTTATATATATATATATATATATATATATATATATATATATATATATATATATATATATATATATATATATATATATATATATATATAAAATAATTTATTTTTTTATTTACACTTTTAACTTCCCCCTTTGTAGTCACTGATGTGGACCAACGGATGTTTGATGTGCTCTTGGGTACTTTCCTTTTTGATGTCGAGTTGGTGAACATCACCTTTTCCGGCGGAGTCCTTACTGTGGCAGAGGCCAACCAGAGGGGCTTCAACATACAGGAACAGCGCTTTCAAAATGGCTCCAAGGCGTTTCGACTTCAAGTTCCCTTCTCTGATCTTTTTGTTGTTAAAACAGTGAGTGTCATGTAATTAACGGAGCCTTTTTTAAATTGCTGCTTCTGATCTGCTGCTTTTATTTATTGCAGCAAGTTGATCTACTTGTTACGGTTTATACTCTTCCCCTCATCTACGGATTTGTGATCCTCCCTGAATACACTCCATTCTCCTATGTTGCATCTGTTGATGTAACTCTTCAAGATGTCAGTAAGTGTTGACATTATTGCCTGAATTGGCACAATGCCCTTCTCGCCAATACCAATGGGTTTAACGTCATTCCCAATCAATCATTTTTCCATCCAGTTCTCCCAACTGTGGGTGGATCCTGTGACGATGAGAAGTTCCACATCACCATTTCGTTTGGAAGTCTGGGTAAAACCTTTAACATAATGCTGGGTACGCGAGACCTGACTCCTGAGCGGAGTGCAAAGTATGGCGCAAACGAGAATGCCACTCACATGAGCTTCGCTGTGCCTTTCCTGGCATCTGATGTTGCCTTTGAGGTATGGCTTCCCTTTGTTGCCTCTCTTGTTACACGTTGCCGTGTCTTAAATGTCTCTTTACTTTTCAGCTGATGTACCCATCATCCTTGAGGGCACGTCTTGATGTGGTGTTATGGGAGCCCATCAACACATGGACCTTAAGTGACTTTTCCCTGGCTTGCAATTTTCCCATGACCTTGACTGGTATGTTCTTTTGCAGTGTGTTCTTACGAGCTGTCAAAGCTAGCCGTTAATCCACCATGTGTTTTGGCATGA